>JAEMPF020010410.1:0-11100 GCA_022496165.2 Catalaphyllia jardinei
AGGTACATCCCTAGGTCAAGTTCAATCGAGGCAAGAACTAGAACTCTTAAGGTCGTATCTCTGTGAAACTTTCAAGGGATAGGTAGGGGCAAAGCTTAAGACTTCTTACCTCCAACATCAAAGCTGCATCGTGAACAGTCCTGGTCATAGGTCCTGTATGATCCAGAGTGAACTCGATCGGCATGATGCCCGTATATGGTACTAATCCGTGTGTGGGTTTAAGTCCCACAATGCCACACGCGGAGGCAGGAATCCTGATAGAGCCTCCTTGGTCTCCGCCCGTTGCCATGTCAACCTTACCGCCAGCCACCTTTTAACCAAACAGAAAAAAAAGACTTATCAAAAACTTATGACATAACTGGGTTCACGTCCCTTTAGGGTAATTACTATGAGAACTTTATGACAACATAGCTTTTCCTATGCAAAACGTAGTTTCCTTACCAAAGCTGCAGATCCCGACGAGGACCCTCCAGACATTCTTGTGTTATTGTGCGGATTCACCAAAGGTCCAGTAGCAGCCGTAAAGCTTCCGCCGCTGCAACACAAATTCTCGCAGACACACTTGCCGATTATGTTTCCACCTGCGTCCAATATCCGGGTCACCACAGTAGCATCAATATCCGGGACAAACCCTTCTAAGATGAGGGAGCCATTCGTCATGGGTACTCCTGCCACACATGTGTTATCCTTAATGGCCACTGTCTTACCCTGAAGTTTGCCAGTTGATGCTCCTTTGATATCACAGCGCCAGTACCTTGAAAGAATTTACTATTGCAGTCTTTTCAACCAAGAGTTTTTTGTTGTCCTACAGGGGCGATTTTGGGATCTCTAACTGGCAATCTTTGAAAGCTCAAAGGGGTCGAATTTTCCACACAAGGTCTCATATCTTATCGTCCAATGGGGACAAGAAAGTGCAAAGTTGTTGCCTAGAGCAGACCTCATTTGAGTGTCGAAAAGTAATTGGTTTTGCATCACAGCGCTACATGATTGGCTTAAAAAACTTGCGCCACGTTTTCAGCCAATCAGAGGTAAAACCAAAACCAATTGTAACTCATTCACATACATTTTCTCGCGCATTTGATTGGTTCCCTGCATTTTCTGTGTTCTTTGTGATTGGCCAGAGTGCTTACTTTGGTTTTGGATTTACGACGCTCAATTGAAAACCACTCCAATGAACAATTAAAACTGAATATAGACAAACAAAGCCAGGCATTTCATTTTCAAAACGCTAGATTTAAAGCTGAACGAAAACTCCAGGCACTGCCTTGGCATTTCTTTAGGATCTAGATCTTTTATACTTATTGCAGGTCTTTTGCTTTCCCAGCCAGGAGTGTATGCAGGATTTTTTTTAACGGAAGTGTTAAATACTGGGAAATCCTCCTATGCTTTCAAAAAGGGTTCAATTTGGCTCGATTAAATCACACACACAACTGTTGTTCAACATGGCAAACCCTAACACGAACTGGGTGCCTCACTTTAATGCGCATGCAGACACAACATGACAGGGGGTCACACTATGTCAAAGTGACAAGATTGTCATGCCATTTTTTCCACCTATTGTAGGTTGTTTGCTTAAAAAAAGGCTTACAGAGGGGGGGTCACAGGTACCCCAAGACAACCCATAGCTATGCCCCTCCCCAGAAAATATACATTGGAATCCTGATTTCTCAAACCGTCATCATTTTCCAACCTCCTGAAAACTCAAACCAAAATTTGTTTCCCTCTCCTCAATTGAACACTGTAATTTAACTCCCGATTTCTCCAATTATTCGATTTTTCAAACAAATTTTCTTTTTCCTTGGAGGGTTGAAAAATCAGGATATTTCACTGTATCTGCAAATAAATTACATTATATAATTCACAGCTTTTGAAACTTTTTAAAATCTAGAGCACTGGCTAGAAAATCTTAGGATTATTTCAGCTCCAGGCTTTACTAATTACAAACAAAAAATGTTATCTTTTCTCTAATATATCAGTGCATGTATGTACAAGGCGAATAAAAGGTGTTGTTGTTGTTGTTGTTGCTGTTTGAAAGTAAGAGAAACAAAAGCATTGCTGGAGTGGAAATTCTTTATATTATGACCTGTTGTTAACTACTTGATTTTATGAATCTCTTCTCACCAGGCATTGTAAGGGTTGTCTTCCAATGCTGGTCTGTAACCTGGTGTCCGAGGATATTTCACTGGCAGCTTGGGGTCTGGTAACTCATACAGTCGCTGATAGGTATCAGCCAAAGTGCCAGAAATAGCCTCTGTGTAATTAAAGAACACTCAGAGTTAATTTCGTTCCTCTTGTTTATTGAATCAATTAAGGGAGAAGTGTCCTTCAAAATAAGAAACTATTGAAAAATATCAAAAAACCATCTCTGGAAACCAGTGAATTGTGAGTACAGGTTAATTATATCCGTGGAGGCTTAGAACTGGATGTGTTCTCTGGTTTAAGGGTAGAAGGCAGTGGTGGATCTGGGGTGGGGGCTCCCCCCTTGTTTTGGGTAAAAAGAGAAAGAAAATCACAAAAGAAAGAAAAGCCAGCAGGGAAAGCAAAACAAAGCCACCTGTGAACACTACTCTCTCTTCTCCCCCAACCCCTGCCTTAGCTCAAGGTCTGGATCTGTCATTGGTAGGGTCCATAGCCTTTAGCTCATAGGCTTATAAGTGGCAGTTTCCAGTATCTCAAAAACCTACCTTGGTAAGCCATCAGCTCACTCCCTTCCATGTCTAGTCCCAGGCCTTTAGCAATTTCAGATAATTGTGAAAGGCTTGGTACACGGACTGCAGGCTCTTTGTAAAGCTTTTCTAAAAAGGGATCATACAAAAAATATATATATTAAAAAAAAAAACATCATTGCACTATCATCAGTTTTATTGTCCTCAAACTACAGAACGGATAAACCAACTAATGATTTTGAGGTGTCAAAGAAAGTGGACAATTGTAAGCCATAAGGGAAAATAGTTTTATCAGTATTTTATTTTTGTTCCTCGTTGCCGTTTATGACGTTTTCTCTTTCTTCTTTTTTTTTACTTTTCGCTCAGCTCCTCGACAAACTCAGATGTCACGCTCTGAACGTGTCTGTTCCACAACAATAACTCGAGATGGCGTTACTCTTCACGATTTAATTAATTTCCATTTTTGCTTTTCGCTCAGCTCCTCGACAAACTCAGATGTCACGCTCTGAACGTGTCTGTTCTACAACAATAACTCGAGATGGCGTTACTCTTCACGATTCAATTAATTTCCATTTTTCTCCGCCATTGAAAGATCAGCCTTTTTCATGTGGGAATTTAGCTGTAACTTCAAGCCTAAAACTTGCAGTTACGCGATTTTGTCTCTTAAGTCGGCAGTTGTCCATCAGAAGGCTAATAATCGATATATCGATAACTGATCTCACAATAGTCGTTCAACTACTCGAATATTGAATATGTTTATCACTCTCTTCATACAGCTCAGGAGATCTCATTATCTCAGGGGTGATTCAGATGGTGTTTTACAGCGTTGCATGTCGAAATCTTGTAGGCCATCCAAAAACATGTAATAAGAGAACGTACTGCACGAGTTTCAAGCAACCATAACCGTACCATGAATAAATTTATTAAACTAAAACACTTTAATTCATAGCCCTTTCACCTTTGATGAGTTGCAAAGTTTTCATTAATAAGATAAACGCGAGGGTAAAGCGTGGAAAAATTGGTTTGAAGACGTAACGAAAGCGTGAAAAAGCTAAGGTTGGGCAATACGATCGCTTTGTTTGTACATGTAATCAGCTGGACATCGCGAGACTGTTAAAAGCTTTTATCGGGCAATGCTGTTTGAACTGAGAATTTTTCTAACAAAGAGAACCCATAATCACTTACCTTGCTCTTTGCTGTCCGCCATTTTTCTGTATGAAGAAAAAACTTTAGAAGTTAGAACAAATGGGCGAAGTGGCAAAATGGACGATCTAGTTGAAGTAATCCCTGTGTGACAAACAGCTGGCCACAGGACAGTCACCTGCACAGACAACCTAACAAATATCGTCACGCGATGGCTAACAATTTTGCCACAAACAGATTACTGAAGTTTTTCCTAATTGTTTTGGGGAAAAAAAAAACGACCCTAGCTGACTCGGTCAATTTATGGATAGTACGGGCCCTGGTGAACGTTCCCTGGTGCTGAAACCTTCTTTACCTTTTCAGTTTACACATAGTTAGTAGAGGGGACTGGCCATTCCCCTCTACTAACTATGGTTTACTACAGGTGTACTGTCGTGAAATGTAAAAACGCCGTGAACTGTAAACACCGGTCAATTGTTTTGACAATCATCGTGTTTTGAAATAATGCACCTAACGTAAATTGAATGCAAACGTCGTCGCAATTTGTTATAACCAGAGTTGTTGTAAATGGTAATAAAATAGCATCGCGTTTTATAAAATAACTGAGCCACTACGTGCGCTCTCATTGGTCGATGGGTGTGTTTAGCTGAGAGTATACAAACCCGAGACGAAATCGAGGCTTAGCATAACTGTCTCGAATTCTCCCAACCCTCGTGTTTGGACGAGGCTATGTTAAAACACGGAAAAAGTGCTTACGGTTTTTATGTGGGCATTGGGGTAACCCTGCAATGGACTCGCATCCTATCCAGGGGAGAGTAGAAATACTCCTAGTCGCTTCATGCTACAGAGACTGGCATAAGCTCCGGCCTGATGAGCCGCTTGGTTCGTGTGCAGACTTACCCTAACGGCCTATGTTTTGTAATAAATCTAGTAGTCTAACCAAATTCCCACTACCAATTTGTTGACATTTTCGTAGTCAATAGGTCTTTCCTAGCTAGCTAGATGTCTTGGTAAAAATATCAATCGAACATTAGAACTCATTATTTTTTTTACCTTTATTTCCCTGAAGAATCTCAGAGAGACGAAATGCGTCGGAAAATAAACGAAAAGTTACAACTAAAACAACAAGTCTTCCCCTTGTGCTGCTCACTAGTCTCCATTAAAAAAAACAAAAACAAAAAGATTGATCCTCGATCATTGAACTGTTTTTCCAGGGAACCCGCTGGCCCCTAAACATTTTAGCCTCCCAAGGTGAATAATAATAATAATAATAATGATAATGATAATAATAATAATAATAATAATAATAATAATAATAAAAACCATTGATCACATCGTGGCAGGGCGCTCTGAGCTGGCCAAAACTGAATACCTACACAGACATGACAAAGCCGCCTCAGCCTCCACTGGAACATCGGCAAAGAGCTAAATATAAACGAAGAAGAGAAATGGTATGAGCATGAACCCCAAACAGTAACAGAAACCATTGCAGGCTTCATATCTACAAGACGCGGCCTGCACTGCGCTACAGAGGCGTCTGTAAGGGCGACCTGAGGGCAGGCGGCGTTCATGCAGCGGACTTAAGAACAATATCCCCAATATCCCCCATATCCCCCACTATATTTGCCGGTCCACCGTTAAAGCCGGCATTTTAGAAGCAGAAGGTGACAAAATTACAAACCAGATTGGGACAACGGCGGCTCAGGAGACAGCAGAGACTACCAGCGGCACCCAGGCCGGCATTTTACCTGCATCAACTGCAGCAAACCCTGCCTCTCAACAATTGAACTGTACAGCCCAGCTGGTGTTAAAACTCATCCACAGACTAATTCACGGCGCATCTACCATACTCTTCCACGAGAATGACGGATGCCAACAACGGACTTTTAGTATCGCCAATTTATATTATTTTATCAGTTTTAACAGTGGACAATTCAAGGGTTTTCTACTTATAAGAGCTCAGCTCAGACTCTTGAAATTTTTTAGCGATATCGTTTCAAAGCTAAATAGCCTATTCCAGATTGATGTATCGAGTGACTGAACATTGTGCTATGCCGGGCAGTCTTTGCATGATCGTACATTGTGTTACACTGAGTTGCAAAAGAGTACTAATTGACTATTGTTGCGCAATGTATTAGAACCCACTTAGAGCGGACAACCTGTCTTAGGAGGAAACTAAGAAGAGTCCCAAGGGTGTCCGCCTAATACAGGTTACATTGTAGGTTGTGTTAATTTTTGATATTTCACAATGTTACATTGGATTGTTACTGAGTTACTGAAGTGGGACATGGGGTAATGATAGACACTAACATCACATTTTATTTAAGGACCACCTCGCAGGTTATTACAAACAAAGGGTGCTTTCCATTATGTCAAAGATTCCGGAAATTTTGGTCGGAATTCAGATGGAAAGGTTCGTTTCGGTTTTTTCCGACCGGAATATTCGGGATCACCTCTGGAGGTGGTCCACAAATTTCGGTCGGAATATTCCCATCGAAATTCGCAGTTTCATTTTTGACAAACCGGTTTTTTGCCCTAATTAGGGAATTCGGTAAAAGAATTTAAAATGGCAACAGCCATTTCTATTGGTTGGCCCGATTTAATCGGAAAATGCCGTTCCAATTTCCTCAGGTATTCCCACTGATCTCTGATCAGTCAGTTTGGCATAATGGAAAGCACCCAAAATTCCCCAAGGTGTTATCACAATTAACGCCAGCTCTGATTATTAAAAAAATTACGTGACATTATTATTTTGAGATGGATGCCTGTTACATCTTACAATTTACTACAGGTATTACAATTTACAATTTATTTCATGTAGTAGTACAACTGACGACACGTGTTATTTTTACAATTGGCAACGTCACGTAATGTATGTCATGACATTTCGCTCAAGTACAACAGGGTACACCAGACATCCAATCACAGCCAAGACTGTGTACACAATGTAATTAATCTAGCCGACGCTAGCTCCCCAGGTTTCTTAATTTATTTTTAATTTCCTTTGAAATGAATTTCAAAAGCTGTTTCGCGAAATTGTTGTATTATAGATATAAACATAATTTGGTTTTCATTCGGATTTCAGCGAGTCGACTGTAATAATTTTAAAGAATATCTCAGAACAAGAAAAACAAATGGACTAATGAATAAGACAAAGCTAAGTCAATTATTACCTTTCAATATTTTTGGATACAGTTCGAATTAATCCTTTTATCTTGGAAAAGAAACATTTTAGACAACTACCGACTATTGTGAGGAACTTGAAATCCCGCATCGATATTCGATCTGCAGAACACGTCCACAAATTACCGATCCTCTATAATTTGTCCGCCAAACATGTACAGTCACTTCTCAGTTTACAAAGAACCTAAACTAATTACTGAACGGCAACAAATAAAACTGATTTTGCACCCCAGGAAGAATTGGACAGTTGAGTGAGAAGAGAGAAACAAAATTGTTCATTTCCCTGGAGCTGGTTGCAGGCCGGTTAGCGACAACTGAACAGTTCCACGGGTGAGTTCAAGGTACCACGATAGGTCAAAAGGACTCAGTTTTGACGTTGAGTAACATTTTCTGAGAGGAAAAGCGAGCGCGCATAAAAAAAAGTCTCTAGATTCCATCGTTTATTCCGTTCTGTTCGCCCAACAAAAGGGCGACCAACTCTATATAGAACAACTGGCAAAACACTCACGGTAAAGGAAAAAATCCTTTTTTTGTCATGCAGTGCACTCAAGTGGATTGCATGCAATATAGGCATCATGATATAAATTTTGATCAGTTTTATGATCACGAGTAATTTCTGGGCCATTCACTGAAATCCAAGTTAATTTGTTCAACATTTTCTTAGGTGAATTTTTAGATTAAACGTTCACTTAACAATTTGAATCTGTTGTTGCACTAACTAAAAGCGAAGGGGATCTATATGAAAGGACCAGGTAAGAAGTGGCGCAGTGCACTCTGGTTAAATGCAATGCATTCTGGTAAAAAGTGATGAATTCGAGAATTCTGATTATGTTGCTGCTCGCTAACTACGCTCGCTCCGCAGCAACCAAGAGAAAATGACGGGACAGAGAGGGAGACTCGGGGCGTTGGCCGGGATATGTCATGTCCACGAAAGTTATTTTTAACCTAGCGGAAATCTGTTTTCCCAGACGTCCGCGTGCAGTTTTGTCTCGCTCTCAGGTTCTTAGTGACACTTCATCCGCAATTTTATGAAATCTTTGCTTTTCTTTCAAACATCAGACCGAGGTTGGCCTGCATGCGGACATCTCGGAAGACAAACTTCCGCTAGAACGAACACTTCCGCTCCTCTAAAAATAACTTACGTGGACATGACATATCCCAAGCACAGGACCAGGAGCCTCCCTCTCCATCCCCTCATTTTCTCTTGTTATAATTTAAAAGGAATACGATGATGTTGGAGACAGGTTTTGCTTGTTATACTCAGAACAGGTTTACGCGCGATGGTTTGCTTTGCTTTATTACTAGCTTCGCTTCAGGAGTGAAAGCTGCAAGTAAGTGGTCATTTGCAGTAATTATTTTATTTATGTATTCTAAAGCTCTCCTGAGAGTTCCACTGCGCTCTTTAAATATTTGGCGTTCTGGCTGCCGTGCGTATTTAGGGGAGGAACTTATTTAAGGGCAGCGATTTTTAATTAAGAAATGAAAAACATGTGCCGTGTTCCTATCGAGTAGAAAACGCGATTTTAATCAATCAGCTCACGTATTTTCTTTGGGCTATTTTTTTTTTAATTTTCAGAAAGTAGATTTTAACATGAATCAAAAAACATAATCAAAATAAAAAAGCTAGCCCAGACTAGCGAGAACTTTGATTGATACAGTTTTGTAACTTTTTGGTTAGGTTTTCTGTTTACATTTTGTTTCTCCTTCATGCAGTTTTGACCTACACAAAACATAAACAGTTAACAAAAACAGAAAAATTTCATACGGGTTTTCGATCAATCAGGTCCTATCTATGTCATAAATAAAATATACACTTATCTCTTTTTGCTGAAGCATTTTTTGGTTTTGGCCTACCCATGATCCTTGTGGAACTAACGCCTTAAATCACCTCAAAAATGTCGCTAATCCTCATGGGAATATTTACATCCGGGAATGATGGCCGTACTTAGCATAAAATCCATCGTGGTCTCTCGTGAATTCTTAGTGGTTTACATTTAGTAGTGTAAATGGGGGAAAGCGGTGTTTACTAGCTAGGGGAAATAATGAAAATGCTAATAAAGACATTTGTCTAGCCAAATTACCCTTGTGTTCTGTGTGTTATATATTCTCTTCTATATTGGGAATCGAGAATAAACAAGATTGATTTTCAGCTAGCGTATCAACGGGTTTGTTGAAAGAAACCAAATGCAAAGGACTGTTAACACATTAACGAGCTATGATTGTTCACTGACCTTTTGTGTGGGCTTAAAGTAGCTGTAACAATGATAATCTTAAAGGCTTATGTGAATTACCAAAGATCTATGAAAGTTTCTGAAGATACCCAAAGATTCCGGCAAATTTTCGGAAATCTCTCGAAGAATCTTGAAGGCTTACAAAAGAACGTTTACTGTCAACCTCGTTCTCAGGGTCTTTCATAAGATGAGAGACCCTAGGAACGAGATCGGTTTACTGTGTGATAAACTAATAAGGTATTGTTCAAAGAATGCTCCCTTGTTCCAGTGTTCCGTGCCGAAGAGCTTCCTCTCCACTCCGTTTCCAGACAAAGACATGAAAGGGTTCTTTCAGCGACCGTTAGTGAGCCAATTAAAATACCACAGAAATAACACTTAACCGGAGCATGTGAATTTTCAGATCTTACTTAATAGAGGTTCTGAAACCCGTCAAATATCAAATAAAGGAAAACACAAAGATAGCAAGATTCTTGTTGAATCAAAAGGCCCATGACCGTGCACAATCTTTTGTTTTAAGCTTATTCACCATGCGTTGCTTGCGGTTTAACCGAAACGTTTCTATGATTGCATGGTTAGCTCCTCAGTCAGGTAGTAAACAACTAACTATTGTATTTTGTTCACGGTCCAAGGCATAATAGAGAACAATAACATACAACAAAGACCTTTATAAGACTTTATTACCATTCCCCGCTATTAAGTATGTTCAAACTAAGCCGTAAAATATGGAAAACTTAGATGTAGAAACATGGAGGATTTGGAATGAAAAAAATAATAATAATACAACAAAAACACTCTAGTCTGTACGTATATGACTTTGTATTTAATTATTATCAGTTTTAAACCATTCATTCTTGGAGAAAACAATACCAGTCTAAGCTGCCTTAAAATAGGAACAACTGACGAGGTATTTGTACCCCTGGGAATGCGGGATTTTATACTTGAACTTCAATTAATTGAATTGCGTGCATGAAGGAGAGACTCGCTCTGTATAAACCCGCCTTTCGTTCAGTGATTTCCCACCTCAAAATTTAAGAGTCAGTGAGAGGAACCAAGACCGCGAGAGATCGAGGTGAGCTTAAACACTTCAATCTGCGAATGTTAACTGAGGAGTCTACAAAAAACTAGAATGCGGACAGTTCGAAATGAGCTGAGACCCTCAAGAAGCCGTGGAATTTTTAATTTGCTTTTGCTTAGATTTTAAAAGCAACGCTTTAGGAAACGTATTCATTTCTCTTTGCCATTTCTCCTGCTGTGTTAGCGTTACTGTTCAAAGAATGCTCGCTTGTTCCAGTGTTCCTTTCCGAAATGGCCAGACAGTGGCCAGACAAAGACATGAAAGCATTCTTTCATCGACCGTTAGTGAGCCAATTAAAATACCACAGAAACAGCATTTAGCCGGAGCATATGATTATTCAGACCATACTTAATAGAGGAGAATGGTTGTGAAACCTGTTAAATATCAAATAAAGGAAAAAAAAACAAAGATGCCAAGATTCATGTTGAATGGAAAGGTCCGCGACTGTGCCCAATATCTTGTTTTGAGCTTGTACGCCATGCTTGGCTTGCACAGTAACCGAAACATTTTTTTGATTGCATGGTTAGTTCCTCAGTCAGTAATAAACAGCTGGCTATTGTGTTTTATTCGCGATCAAAACCATAAAAGAGAACAATAACATACAACAAAGAAGTATGTCGGGCTTCATAACCATTCACTCCCCGCTATTAACTATGTTCAAACTGAGCTAAAGCGTGGAAACTTAGGTGGAGAAACATCGAGGATTTGGAATGAAAATAAAATGCAACTACAACAGCAACACTTCAGTGTGTATGACTACTATACGTGGCTCATATGACCGGTAACCAATCAGGAGCCGAGA
>JAEMPF020010410.1:16100-23600 GCA_022496165.2 Catalaphyllia jardinei
TCTCGGCTCCTGATTGGTTACCGGTCATATGAGCCACGTATAGTAGTTGTATGATACGAAATTTTTATTTAATTATTATCAAATTTAAGCCTTTCATTCTGTGAGAAAACAATATCAGGCTAAGCCGCCGAGGTATATGTTTGTACCCCTGGGAATGCGGGATTTTATATACACTTCAATTAATTGAATTGCGTGCAGGAGAGATCTCTATATAAACCCGCCTTTCGTTCAGTGATTTCCCACCTCAAAAGTGAACAGTCTTTGCAGGAACCAAGACCGTGAGAGAAAGAGGTGAGTTTAAACTCTTCAATCTGCAAATGTTAACTGAAGAGTCTACAAAACTAAAAGAGGGCACTGTGCGGACAGTTCGAAATGAGCTGAGACCCTAAATAAGCGCTTCTGTTTAGATTTCACAAGCAAAGCTTTAAGAAACGTTTTCCATTTCTCTTTGCCATTTCTTTTGCTGTGCTTAAGTTGGTAGTCGGGTCTTTTTGTTCAGTGAAAATACGAAGTGTTTTGTTAACGTTCATTAAAATGGTGAATCTTACTATGAACAAGCCACTTATTTCGGTAAATTTAAAAACTTCATCACATTGAATTCTTAGATCAGAACACGGAGTACTCTAGATAAGAAGAACAGACTTCTATATCAGTAGACCAGTATATATGAAATGTGAATTGTTCCAGCTTTAAACTTTATCAGGATTATGAAGAACGGCGCTCATTTCGCGCGAACCCGAAAAACGCACGTTTGTCAGTTAATTCATTTCTCTAAATTATTCTGATCTTCTGCTTAATTATGCCATTAAGAAAATTATGCCTCATAATATCATAACGGTATTATGGGATTCATAAACTTCAAAGCTAAAACTAAAATGTAAGCTTCATTAAGCGGGGAAAATGGCGGGAAAGCGTTATTTACATTTCAGTGTAAAGAATAGAGAGGATTAAAAAATCGAAATTTGCATGCCTTTTATGTATGTTTTTGTTCTCGAATTCCTGGCGAATTCTATATAGGCACTCATGTAATGGTCCGGGTAGTTGAACACAAATTTAAATTAGGGTACAGTATTATAAATTTATATAGAGTTACCCTAACATAAAAATGAAAACTAACCTCGAGCAAACTGCAGTGAAACTGACCCGCAAGCAAAATTGGCACTTACGTAATGGCCCGGGTAGTTACCAAATATGGTAAGTAATGCCTACACCAAGTTGTTACATACTGAATGAGATCAGGATGTGTGAGTTCGCGCCTGACTGGACAACAGTCATTTCTAAGTGTAGTGTAAAAAGACGTTTAAAATGGTCAAGTGAAATAGGTTTACTTTTCAATTTTTCTAGCGTGAATCTGTTATCACGTGGAATGAGAGAACGGCATACCAAACGGAAATTCCGCACTCGCGGCCGGTAAAGTTCATATTTTTGGCTTGTACGTGACGTCATCATTTTCTAAAATCTAACACTAAAGAGCCACCAAAGACTTAATCCTCATCAGGCATAAGAAGGGGGTAAATTAATATCGCTTTTCAACGTTTCAGCTCAGTAGCTTACTACGTCTGGAAACTGGCGCATTTTGAATTTAAGGCTAAGGCGGTGCGTGACATAAAGCTACACTAAAAAATATATACTTATCACGTGATTTTTAGCTTTTTTAGAAGTTTAAGTATTAGGAAAGGTGCTTATGTAAATGCTTGTTTGTTCAGTACAGATAATCAGTGGCCTAGATAGTCAAAGTAACTTCCAGATGTTTGCACGGCCGCCGTGTTTGTGTCCCACGGAGGTATACGGGGCTCGGTAAATTTTGTGCAAAATATTTCGTCAAATATCTGAACTTTAGGAAAATGCACAGACTTAAAAGCTTGGAGAAGTGTCTTCTTTATCAATATTCTATAACATCGCAATTTCTTAACTTTATCTCCTGAATGGTTTTCGAATTATTTCCTGATTGGGTGACAGTCTAAGCCGAGAATAATACGCATGAGAAGTAGCATACGTCTGTGCAGGGGTAGTATTCTATTATATGGGCTACGTAAGTATGTGCGACTCCAAAGGGTACATTTTTTACTCTAGCCGTTTTGGTCAGAAATTGTGCATGGTTTTTGAATTCCAGTCATGAGTTGGGCAAGTTTTTTTTAGCGGAAATTGTCTTACCTAAGAAAAGCATAATAAGCATTAAATGTAACAGAAAAAACTAAACTAGGGAACTAATTATGAGGCAGCACCCTTTGCAAAAAGTTATATATCGGCGAAACAGGTAGACGACTAGGCGACCGATTTCGAGAACATCTTCGTGACGTATAGAAAGACGACAAAAACGCATCTTAACCAGTCGCTAGACACTTTAATCTGCCGAATCATTCTACGCAACATATGACAGTCTGCGGCCTCTCCCTACATCAAGGAAGCACAGAAAGCCGCAAAACTCTAGAACAAAAATTTATTTTTCAAATCGGCACTCTTAATCCTCACGGTATCAACGAACGTTTTTCATTTAACTAATTTATTCTGTTTTTCACGTTGCCAGACACCAACCAATAGAGTAGCTCCATACTTCTGTATATAAACCACACACAACCCACAATTCCTCGATTCGCTCCGACGAAGGGCTAGCGCTCGAAACGTCAGCTTCTGAATCTCTTTACGGTGGCTAATTCACATTATCAACTCAGTTGATAAAACCAAATTATCTAATTATGAGGCAGGTCTGAAACAAAATATTGATTTGAGGATCAAGCCATAAGAAGGGTTTGGAAAATCGCGGATTTTGGTCTTGATGAATAGGATAAGGGTTTTGGGAAGTGGGTTATACACCCCCGTCATTTTTTTCTGGAAGTACCCCCACGTCTGTGTGGTGTACTTCAGGCAGACGCGTTAAATTACTTACTTCTTCAAATTATGTTATTGATTGAATGGCATAATTTTCAAACTGGGTATCATGGGGCTTCGGATAAGCAATGTTTGGTTACTTTAAAATGAAAAGACATGTGTTGCTGGAAACAAGATAATTTAGTAACCACGCATCGTGTTGCATTCTTCTGATATATTTCAGATTTTCGCCATGGTCAACTTGGTGGTGGCTGTTGGTTTCCTGTTTTTGGTGCGCTTTGCTTCATCACAAATGCTTGAAACAAGTAGTGTAACAAGTAAGCAAGAATTTAATGCATAGAAACTTAATTATGTATTAGGGCTATACGCTAAAGGAAACTTCAGGTAAAAGATTAAGGCTAAAGGTAAATTCACTCAGTCATTCAGTCAGTTAGCCAGCCAGCCGCCAATCAGTCATGATCAGTCAGTCTGTGAGTCAGTCAGTCAGTCAGTCAGTCAGTAGGCCAGTCAGTCAGCCAGTCACTCAGCCAGCCAGTTAGCCAGTCAGTCAGTCAGTCAGTCGGTCAGTCAGCCAGCCAGTCAGTCAGTCAGCCAGTTAGTCAGCCAGTAAGCCAGTCAGTCAGCTAGTCCATCGTTCTTTCGATACTTCATTATTTCGTTTGCTCATTCAAGTGGTCCATTTGTTTAGACATCCATGCACTCTGTTCAGAAAGTCGTCTCGTATTCGAGCCTAGATTAGTACAACTTTAACCAAAACTGATCAATTTAACCAAGACACCCAATTTTATTTTAAGATGGTGGCTACTATGGAAACCCGTGTGTTAACTATCAAAAACTGAATGGCAAACTTCGAGCGGCAGGTTCCAAAGAATTAGCAAACTTTTCAGATAACAACAAGAAATGGACACTAGCCTGGTATCGATTTATTGGTCCTGCTGGAGACAAAATGGCCGACATGTAAGTACATAATTGAATAATTAAAACAAATAAACAAATAACTTTAGTGAATGAACAAGAAAATTACTTCACTATGATTGGCTAAGAGCAGGCTAGCAGCACGGTCACGGTTGAACGGTTTGATATTTTTTAATTTCTTTTATCGCGATCCTCGTCAATCTTCTCCATCCTTGACCATCCTGGTCTCTTTATGGTTTATTATTATCTCTTTGGTGTTTTTCTATCTTTGTAAAGTATTATTTTCAGGTTTCCTTCAATTTAACGGTAATTTTGTCGGTGGTCAAAGGAACTCAAAATATCGTGCATGACTGTCCTCCTTTAGTTTGCAATGCAGTACAAATATGTGAACATCTACAGCGAGCATCTATCTTCTCAAAAGGTGTCTCATTTTCCAAGCTTGCAGCTTAAAGACTTTACACAAATCTTTAAAAGACAAATCATTATGATTACGAATTTTGATAAAGCTTTACAAGTTTCAGTATTGGTAATTTATCAACTTGAAGTCAATAAAGGTCCATTAACTGCTAAAACGAATTTGGAAGCTCGATTTTTAGATCACAAAACAATATTCCTCGCCCGAGCCAACATAACAATAAGAAAGAATGCTGTTCAGTGGTAACTGTAACTAGTTTAACAAGTCTGGGAATAATTTTAACTTTGAAAAAATTGCCGTAGTTCATTTGAAAGTGGGCGAGACTACCATTCGAGAACTGGACGCTTTGAACCAGGGACTACATGCTGAAGAACAGTCGAGACATAAACAATTAGTATAATTTCCCGGGGTGAATATAAGAAATGGACATTCTGATTGGTCTAAAATCTCATCATATGACGCTATATTCACCTCGCTAGAGCTCGGCAATTGATCATTCCTTACAGAGTTGTTGAACGTAGTTTTCATTTCATTTCATTTTGATTGGCAATCGATGTACATGTAACCTTTTTATTAAAACTATGCCTGCATACGGTCTGTGCTTTTATGCCTTAGTCTATCATTTTGTAGGCCTTGATACTCACCTCTGGAAATTATACTAAAACAATTATTCACCTCACGCTCAAAGAACATTGGTGAATATTCACCTTGACTTCGTGTCGGTGAGTGTTCACCAATGTTGACTTCGCTTTCGGCGAATAATTGTTAAATATAAGGTCACGAAACGAGGTCAATGAAGGGGGCTCAAAATGTACTAACTAAACAACTATTTTCAGTTATTGAAAAAGAAAGATTTGACCTTTATTTACAGAGACGCGACTGAAGAGTGCCTGGTGTCGCCATCTTGCGGTGCAAAATATCCAGGCTTCCTCCAAGGATCCCATCCAGAGGATCTGGAACCTGGAGAACAAGTTCAAAGAACGGTTTGCTTTGCCAAAAAGAGCAACTGCTGCTTTAAGACGGAGACGATAACAATCAGGAAATGCCAAGGATTTTGGATTTATAAACTTCCTCGTCCAAGTTTAGAACGAGCGAGATATTGCGGAAACAAAGGTAATTTAAGGCATGGTGCTCTTGCAATTAGCTGAAGAAGTTAATTAGAGAATAATAAATATGCCCGCCCTTAATATGCTGATTATAAAACCCTAGCTAAATTACTCTGTAAGATGGGTTTTGGTTGGCTTTAAATTTGGCAATGTCGGATTGTGGAGAACTAATATTATCTTGGGGTAAGGGCGGGAAACAGACAGCATGATCTAAGCCCATGTTAGTGTATTTGTTGGCCGCAGCTTCTGTCCGGTATAGTCTGCAAATAATTGGGTAAGGATGTACCGCCACCCCTAAAACTCTTGCCTTATGGTAAGGTTAATTTTGCGACCCCATTCCAACCCCTACTCTATCGAAGACTAGGTATTTTCCATGAAGAAACTTTATCATTATCGTGCAGTCCAACGTACCCTAACTAAACCGTTTTCGAGTTTCAATTTCTATTATAGAACCCCAGGCAACTACCCTGTTGTAGACTGAATTATTTATACAGTGGCCATCTTACCTTCCAGTATGTTCAAAGTCCTGCAATAGTCGTCGTAAAACCTCTCCCCTCTCAATCCCTGAGTTTATATTGATTGTATTCATGCCAAGAAATCATGTTATTTATTGCATCTTCTGATTTTTAACAGTTTTTGAATTTGAACCAAAATGCGACGAGTTACTGTATGGTAAGTGTATCCAACAAATCATAATTTCTTTCTTATTGACACCAGCTGAAGATGATTTACCCTTATTATGTGGCAGCACCGTGAGCGGGCAAGAAAAAATGAATCCCGTGCTGTGATTAGCTGCCCGAGTGGGCAATATGGAGCTATCTTGCCTGCTTGGGACTACCTGTCGTGTCCCGCAAGAAAAAATTTCCCGAAGTTCTGCCTTAGTCCAAAACCACGCAAGAAAAGAACTTGGCCAATATCCAGCCAATATATGTGGTCAATAACTCACGTATATTGCATGATTCGTATGCTTTGCCGATTCCTCAGTTATGAGTTCCTAGAATTTCTTTCAAATTCTGTCATTTTGAACATCCATTCTTCATTTACTTAGGCGATTAACTTCGTCCCCAGGATCTCTCTTCTTCCCACCTACTGGAGCTGTCTGTACCGTTGCAGTTATGTCCTATATGGCAGACATGTCCTCTGACGTAATAGGATATACTGAGCCAATCATATCATGGGTTCTATCTAATAATACGCAGCCATAAGACTGGTAACTGATCTCCGTTCTAAGAAGACACTGTCACAACGCAATTTCATTGGAAGAAACAACGACACATACAATTGGTCAAAACGTTTAAGACATATCTGCCACGCAGGACACAACTGCAACGCTACAGCTGTCTACTTCTGCAAACCATCCTAAGTCGACTCAATCTCGTTCCCAGAGTCTTCGTTCCCCTTGACCAGCGGTCGGAAAACAAGAGCTCTGGGAGCAACCATTTCAGGCATGCGCCATAGATGCAGACTGCGCAGTGAAACTGGATGGGCAGAATTCGGTTATTTCCTTTGTTATTTCAAAATAGTTGCTCCCAGAGCTCCCGTTTTCTGACCACTGGTCAAGGGAAACGAAGACTCTGGGAACGAGATTGAAGTCGACCCAGTTTCCTCTTAAAGGGGCTACATCACGTTCATTATTCGTGTTAATCTTCTCCATCCTTAACCATCCCTGTTACTTTACGGTTTATTATTAACTCTCATATTATAAACTCGGTTTTTCCATTTATGTAAACTACTATTTTCTGATTTCCCTCAATTTAAAGGTCATTTTGTAGGTTGCTAAAATAACTTGGTCTCTTTTGAAGGACTAAACAAGAAGAACGCAGCCAAATCCTGTAAAGAAATAAAGAAGAGAAATAATAAGGCGGAGTCTGGTATCTACTGGATCAACCCCGACGGCAACAGCGCGACCCAGGCCTACTGCGATCAGGAAACGGACGGTGGAGGCTGGACACTGGTTTATAGCTATACGTTTACAAACTTCAGGTAGGAAATAGTTTGATTTTATTTTCGCCCTAAATAGATGTGACGGAATTTTGTGATAGCGTCAACAAGGCAAATTTAAGTTAAGCGTCCGGCAGAGAAATGGATCGATCACCTAGGAAATGATACCAAAAGCATTGTAACAATAATTAGGAGGCTTAAAGTGATACTGTGACGAAAATCACATTTTTCTAATCGAAGCCATTTTAAAACCTACACAAGTAGTCTGTATGAAAAGTAAAACGCTGTTTACTG
>JAEMPF020010410.1:28600-43600 GCA_022496165.2 Catalaphyllia jardinei
TGTGTAAATGTTTGGGTGATTTTGGGGCATAAAGGATAGTTTTGATTAAGGAAAATATGAAATGTTGAAGATTTGATGGACTTGGAAAATTGAAATTTGCAGTGAAGAATTAGTAGATGGACACGAAACAGTCCCCTACCAACCTGAGCCTCTCTTTTGGGGGTCAACTGTCTGGTAGTGTTCCCAATTCATTTTAATCCTAACAATTCCCTTTTAAAATTACTTCAAACTTCACTCTTATGCATGTTTACCCCCGCCTTAAAGTGGCCGAACACGGTTTTCAAGTGCCTAATTCACCATTACTTCAAAACTATTTATGCTTTAGCAAGAAAATCGAAGGATAACATAGCGAGTACTGGTGTTGAGTAAATACAAACCGCATGTTTCTTCTTTGAAATCCTTTGTGCGCGAACAGTTTTCGCGCGCGCTTTTGCTGATGCAACTTAGCGCACTGTGTTATTTTTCTCTATAATTGAACGCTGTGTATTGCTTGCTTTAGTCTTTTATTACAAAGATATGGTAGAAAAGGTAACGATGCAAAGAGCCCAGCAATTCTCAGCTTTTGTTTGTTACCTAAAGAACCCAGTTAAATGTAACGCATGTGCAGTGCTCGAAAAATTGAGACCGATTGCTTTAGCAGAAATGTGCCGATTTTTAACAATCCAGTCGTTAGAATTTCAAGAAATTTGGCGAAAAAATAGATCAGAGACCACGTGAATGATCTATCACGAAAATAATAACAATTTTGACATAGGGAATGTTTAATAATACAGAAAACAATTAACGACGAATTACGAAAATCGCCAATGTCAAAATTTTATTAGAGCAGTGTTGACAGAAGGGATTTAATGTCAATTTGTAGTGTGCAAAAGATGAAAACAATCTGACGACTAAATTTTTTTAATTAAACAAAAACCATTATTTTAGCCTTGTTTTTAACCAGCCTCGTTGCCATGGCAACAGCACACACCCAAGTCAAAATGCGAGAGTAAATACTTCTGTAATTAACCTTGACTCTTGCATAAAACGGGCGCAAAGCACAAATAGTTTTTCGGCCACCTTAAATGACTTTGTCATGTCAGTCGACATGCCGGGAAAAATTAATCAAGATCGTCTTTAATCTTCTCATAAGCGTAGGCGACATTAAGAACAGTGGCTTCGTCAAACTTTCTTCCCACAATCATCATACCAACTGGTAAGCCATCACTGAACCCGGCGTTGATTGACAGGGCTGGGTGCCCAGTCAAATTAAAGGCACCTGCATTTATGTAGTTCTCGCTGCAAAACGTAAGATACTCTAGAAAGGGAGAAAACAATGAAAAGATATATCACTTATCGCCTTATGGCTAGATGGAAATGAATTGAATAAATGTAACATTTCAAAACTAATAATAATTAACTATAAACTTCAAACTTCTCCTAACAAAAAAAATAAGAGAGAGAAAACAGAGAAAAAAACATAACAGTTCACTAGAGACTAAAACATGAACTCTACCAAAATTAAGGCTTGCAAAGCAACCTCGCTTGGCAGCTTCCAAATATTACCTTTTAACGAAATGTTTGCAGGAGGTAAAGGCTTAGCTTTCTTTGGAGTAGCTGGCATGATCAGCACGTCAACTTGCGTCAGTGCCTCGTCGATCTTTTTTCGCAGCTTCCACGCTAAATTCCGTGCCTTGGCATAAAATATATCATGATAACTGTCTTGCAAATATTTCCCTTTGATAGCTGCGACCTTCATGTCGACACTGAGGTCATTTGCACGAGTCTTCAGTCCTTCCGCGAACGTTTTTTGTAGACCAGTCACTTGATAACCTTGGAGCAAATGTTAAAAGTTAGTTGAATTAAAACGAATTCACATACGGTCGGTGCCTCCTGTAGATTTTTATAAGATTGGAACAAAAATTGATCCCTCAAATTGGAACTAGAGAAGTTCGGTAGCAAGGGAGGAAAGACAGATTGTCATTCTGTTCCCCTGCACACCTCGAATTCTACGTCGTTTTAGTAGAGTCAAACCTCCCGTTCATAAGCTGCCATCCCAACTATCCAGCTTATGAAGTCGCTTTTTATTGGATTTGCCACACAAACCCCAGGGGTAGGTCGTCGCCTTCGAGAGGAACCAATTTTGGTGATTTGACAGGGAAACTGAAGCATTTTGAGGAGTGGTCACCAAGGGGAAGAGATCGCTCACGACAGGTGGCTGCACAGGAGGACACGGTGCGAGTTATCGAGGTGTTACGCTGCAGTGGATGAAGAGCTTGGCTAATGGTCAGATTTTGCTCGTTTCATAGGCTCTATTCCATCAGAGGACCCTTAGTCTCAACCAGCTATTTTCTGGAAAGACGACAACTGAAACGCTAAAATAAAAATTTCGATAAAACCTACCGCTTGTTTCAAAAAGTCTATTAGGCGAAAGTCCTCCATCAGCAAATGCATCATATATGACCACGGCTAAATGAAGAAAAGAGAATAAAAAAGAAGGAAGTGTTTTGACTACTCAGCCGACAAATATTCTTAAAGCTCAAATTAGCCCGCGTTACTGGTTTGTAAAGAACAGGAGAGGGGTAGGGGAGGAGAAGCCCCCTTCTTTCTTTGCCCTCCCTTACTCCCCCGTTGCTACATAAATGTCTTGATATTTTTATTTAGAAAGCAGCCCCAAGAAAATAAGCCCACTGGTTGGTTAATCCATAACTCGATAGAAGCACAGACCTAGCAAGAGCTCTTGACGTAATGATGGCGCGAGCAAAGATTTACATTTTGATGATCAAAGTAAAAAAGTTGTTTCCCTTGTTTTCGTCGCAGTGTTTTCTAAAAGAAATAGAAAGTATGTTTTTCATGTTTCTATCGAGTTTTATTAGAATTCTACTAGTATACTACTGCAAATGTTGTAATCTGATTGGCTGAGCCACTGCACACTATCAGCCATCAGTGTGCAGTGGATGGAACTCGTCTACGAAATGGCGACGTTTTTCCGTTTTGCTGAAGTTTTGGCGGAACATTTTGATGAAAATGGAAAACTAAAATCCTGAGAAGACTAAACGAAGGCATTTACGGTTTCTTGACTTAAAAGATTGAAATTATTGACAAAATGATGCGTGCGCGTGCACGACTTCAATTTTAAATGTCAATTCAATCCGGGTGATCTTTCTAAGATGCAAAGTTTAATGATACGTCGAGAAATAATTGGAAACCGTTATTTGAACTAAACTTTAGTAAGAATTATATTAAAACAATTACATTATTCGCTCTGGATTTCTCACAGAAATCTCGAGCTCATAATCTAATTGTTAAATAGAATTAAACACTCATGAAAATTTGGGAGAACTCGAAGAAGCTGTGGAAACACTCCCTACGGCTCGTTTTCCCACTACATTTCTCGTTCTCCCAAACTTCCACACGTGCTTCTATAACTCGATAGAAACACGGGACATATTTCCTATTTCTTAAATAAACGTTAATTAAAAACTTTTATTATTCATTGAAAATATTTACTCGTATCTGATTGGTTAAAATCACACGCATAATTCACCACAACCAGCTGCTGTCGACCAAATTTGAAAAGGACTATGTCATATTGAACCAATGACGTCAAAATGACGTCAAAAGTGCAGCACCCTCCTACCTAGACATCTGCAGAATTCTTCATATCCTACTCAGCCTCATTCAAGAACTGCTAAATATTTTCGTTTATCACAATAATTGCTAACATCGGTCAAGAAAAATAATGTGAGCTTTAAAGTTCTCGTAAATATGGGCAAAATTTAAGGACTCTCTTAAAGTCTGACGGACCAAAACACATTTTCATTTTACGTTTTGCAGAAAGATATGAGGGGGCTTTAAGATTGATAAAGGTCGATAAACATTCCAGAAATTCGTATAAATTGAAGTTTCTTATGAAACCATGGCTTTTTCGTGTTTGATACGTGCTCTAAAAATATAATTTACTCTAAAGTTACTCAGAAAGGCAAACGACTTGCTCGAGGTTGTTAGAACCGCAAAAGTTGATTCAAACGCCAAACGTTGCTCAAACGTTTCCAAGCACAAGCCGTACAGGCCTACCCACGTTTATTATGAAATTAATAGAGTTAATGGTTTGGCCCATGCATGCCATCATCATCTTTCCATTTCCACCAGGCGCATGCGAAATGTACCTCCCAAAAGGCTTACCAGGATTGGCTGCGAAAACAATAGCAATAGAACCTGGTCCTTAAAGCAATAACGGTTGTGAAGCAAGAAGTGAATGAAATAACAGGTTCTGAAAAAGTGGGTGGCTCTGATTTACACGGTACTTGAATTTAATATGTTCAATGCACACTTTTACGCAATGAGTGTAAGCAGAATCATATCATCTAGACTAGGTGATATGCTGCTGGTGTAAGCTGTAGTGTAGATCCACTTACAGTCCAAATGCATAGGTACAGATACATTTTGTACACTTGCGCCCGTTTTTATTGCCAGTTGCTCAGCGGCTCTTTTCACCATCTCGTCGACATCCGGTTCGGACTGGGGACGAGAAAAACCTTCCACGAGAAGTCCTAGTCGAAGATGAGATATTTCACTTGTCAACTGCGAAAAAAGAAAGTAAGGCAAAATTTAACTCTTGACACAGGCTTTTCAATAGGATAGCATTATTTTCTTATCTGATTTAATTTTTTGTTATTATTATTTTATTCAGTGTTTCACGGCATACTCTCATTTGAACACCCCTATCGACTAATGAGAGCGGGCGTAGTATCTCAGGTATTTTATATGGTATTTCATATATACATGAGTGTATCACCTTCGTTATATAAGAGTCGAGAGTCTGCAGTCCTTCAGGCTGGCGACAATCTAGACCATCATCTGAACCAGACATAACCTTCAACACAACAGTTAGAGAAAAAAGAACCAAAGAGTAAATTATGTTTCTATATCTTATATTTGGTATCTTAGGAGACGACTATCGATTTTTGCTGCCAAAAGGAAAGCAAGGAATAAACTTTTCTTTACTAAACACTCTAGTTATAAAACCTGAAGAGTGATCATCGCAGTTAATTTTCCAATAGGAAAGAAGAAGCCTGAAAAGTCTGGGCTTCAACGGGATTCGAACCCATGACCTCCGCGATACCAGTGCAATGCTCTACCAACTGAGTTATGAAGCCACAGATTGGGGGCGAGGTCAATTTATTGAGTGAATATATCCCGCGAGGAGTGAAATGATGTGAAATATATATTTCATTTTTGAACTGTGGTTCATTTTTGAACTGTGTTTGTAGATGAAAGTGAAGAATGATCATCGCAGCATCTTAAATTGGAAAATTAACTGCGATGATCATTCTTCACTTTCATCTACAAACAAAGTTCAAATATGAATTATTTCATATATACTTTACATCACTCTGGTCATATAAGCTAGCATTGCAAATATCAAAAAAAAGCTGAAAAGTTCGCAGATATGGCTATAAATTTACTAAACTCATTCACGTTAATTTGAATCAGCCACCGCCCTTGCATATGGCGGGCGCGCCTGAAATTTAAATTGACCAATTAGGATTCAAGATAGGGGAAAAACTTTTACTGTCCTGACGTGATTGTAAGTCAACAGGAAAGAAACTGAAATCAGGCAACATTTGTCACTTGAGATGGCATTAAATATGTCCGAAGAAAGATTTACATTTCCCAAAATCGCATCAGGTTGTAAAAAGTGAAAACTATGAAACATTTTTTGCCTCCAAGCTTCTAATTCCGCGACAAAAATGGGTCGTCTTCCTCCGACATGGCAACTCGCTCGTATTTCGTCGAATGTGGCCAGGTGGGATGATAGTTATCTTATTTTGAACAAAACTTCTTGTTCCTCGTTAAATTAAACCGGGAATTCTCAATTTAACTATTAGAAGACCTATAGCAACTTTAGCACTGCAATGAAAAAGGCTATTTTCATAGCGTTTCGGTAAAACAGCTAAGGTTTGACTGCCGCTCGTACTGCAGGCTTAGTCGCCGTGTGCGTGGGGAGAATTAGACGAACTGAATCCGACTAAGAAATAAACTGCAGGGGACTGGAGAGAGAGTATTAATTTACAAGAACATACAAACCTCCAGTAATAATGCTACATCGTAGACGGTTCTCGCTATGGGTCCCACGTGATCCAGGTTGAACTCCATTGGTAAAATACCTGTGTATGGTACCAGACCTAGGGTCGGCTTCAATCCCACAATACCACAGCGCGCCGATGGATTACGTATTGAACCTCCCTGGTCCGCACCCACAGCCATGTCCACGTGACCTCTTGCTACCTAAAATTCATTCAAATGGAGTCAACGCGGGTACTAAAGCAAGAAAACGTTTTGTGGTCATCTTAAGCGGTAGACTTCAAGAACTAGTCGATCTTTCGCCTAGTCTGTAAAATAAACTGCCAGGAAAAAATGGTCAGTTTTCGCGTAGCAATTTTTTTCTCGCGGATTTCTTTTTTGCTCGACGGATTGAGCAAAAGAGTGATTTCTTGTAGTCTGTTGTAGGGGTGGATAGGCAATTACGGACAGGATACCTTGATGCGCTGACTTTTGGAGGTAGCACTGCCGAGTGGTTTAGGGCGCTGGTTTGTAATCCGGAGTATGCCGATTATGAAATAAGCGAAATAAGTGAAAAAGTGCAACATTTCGATTTTATCATTATTCAAGGAGGCACTTCTTAGCCTTTTTAGCCGTGTTTTTCCCAGGAGAGCTCCTTTGTGCTAGCCATTTTTATAATTGTTTTCATTAACAAAGAGAACGGCGAGTTTTTTCCCGAAGGCGGCCATTTTGTAACATTACCTATGACAGGTTCTGGGACCGACCATACCAGCTAAACTTACTTCCGGTTCCGGTAAACTCGAGCTAACTGTCAGTCTCGTCTCCCAAAGGTTCCTGTGAACCGTAAGTGCGGCTTAAAAAAGGATATGCAAAGCTCCGGAGTCTACAAAAATATGTGTTGGTTATGCTAGCAGTGCTACCTTTTAAAAATCAGCAAAATTTATGAGAGTTTCTCCAAATTGTGCCAAAAATTATACCAGCACAATCTATTCGAGTCTGTGCACGGCTACCAGCGAATTATCAATCCAACATGACGGTTAATGCTCAGTGGTTAAAAACCCCAATCGAGAGATCTGGAACTATAGCGGCTTCCTTTCCGGCACAACAGGCAGGAGTGCTTGATTCAAGCTTAAGCCGATGTAGTCATTTTCACTCAAACCTCCTTACACTGGCCATGTCAGTTCTGCCCCAGACTTCTGTCGTAGGGAACTTCACCGGTACACCCAGCTCTTTCATGCTCAAGAACCTGAGATAGACGAGGCACCCTCTAGCTGGTAGTACCACTTGGTCCGCGAGTAGGATCGCCACCCGCTGCTCGGAAAGGATGCCTCGGGACCAGGCCAGAGAAAGCAGCGGAAATCAAACTCAGTCCGCGATCTTTCCCAACAATATATAGATTTAGGCCAGCCTAAAAGCGTAGCTCCTTGGCCAGGTTGTTAAGAACCCGATTAAGCTAACCCAGGAAAAGGTACAATTTTGATTTTAGTTCTGTATCTTTGCGGTGAGGTTTTATAAACACAAAACAAAGCAGGAAAAAACATTTGCATAAAGAAAACGTTATAAATTTTAATCCTAGGCTAGCGTTAGTCGGCTTCCGAACAATCCTGAACTGTTTTCAACAAGTTAACCTGACATGGCCCGCGATCCAATCGAAAACCAGCATTTGGTCAGCAGGCAACTTCAAAAAAACACATGACCTTGATGAGTTGTAGACTTGAGCCGGCGATATGGTCACGTGATACTGGTCAACAGATACCTTGTTTTGACAGGTGTCAATTACTCATAACACGGCTGTCCAATATCAAAGAGGTACACGGTAAACCAAGGCTGCATGTCTCCATCAACCTATCATTTGGAGTATGACCGCCATGTTGCGCGACTCCGTCCCCGTCGTCGTGCGTACGCGCCCACGAGCAATACCGCTGCCCATGATAACCATGAGAAAATCAATATATGGGTTTCTTTTTCCTATATGGTTATGGGGCTTCGCTTGAAGGGCCGCCGGAGCTCCGCTATTAGTTTTCTTACCAAAGCTCCACACCCTGAAGACGAACCCCCTGTCATTTTCCTATCGTTTAGGGGATGAAGCACAGGTCCGGTTGCGGAAGTAAAGCTCCCTCCACTGTTACACAAGCTCTCACAAACAGCCTTTCCTGTTATCCGTCCGCCAGCGTCTAATATCCGGGTAACTACAGTGGCGTCCACATCTGGAATATAACCTTCCAATATCCGAGAACCTGTCATCATGGGAACACCTGCAACACAGATGTTGTCTTTGATGGCGATTGTCTTTCCATGGAGTTTTCCGTTTGGAGCGCCCTCGATGTCGCATCGCCAATACCTTACGTGACACGTAGAAACAAAAGTAACTATATATTTGTTTCACTAAATAGCCACTTTGGCTTGTCACGCGCTCTTGACTAACGAATAGGAGAAAGGTGTGACGCGTGACCAACCAAACTAATACCTAACTAGAAGGGTAGTTCCGTAACTTTCAATTTGTGAATTAACCAAAGAAATTTTTCAAGCTATGAAGCCTCGCAGGATGCGTTTCCTTTTTGTGCTGGTGGGGGGGCGGGGGAGGGGGGCGGTGGTAGTAGACTGCGAAAACTGTGGAAAAACGCAAAACAAGCGTGGAAGCGTGACTGTGACCGTGTTTGTCTTTTGTGTATTTTGAGGACCTAGAGAACAGAAGGCTAGACAACATAACGGAAAACTTCACCGTAAAGTTACAAAACTCAAATCAAAATTCTCGCTTATCCTGTGTTAGCTTAATCGGGCTTTGAACAACCCGGCCCAGAAACTGCGCTTTTAGACTTGGCTAAATCTATATATTACACGAGTATCTGTAAAAGATAATCGTAATGGGTGGTTAGCAGATATCAGTATACACTTACCATGCATTACAAGGGTTATCCTTCCCGGACGGGCGATAACCAGGAGTGCGGGGATACTTCACCGGTAGTTTGGGATCAGGAATCTCGCTCAACCGCTGGTAAGTTGCTAATAACGACTCAGAAATGACCTCTGTGGATTGAACGTTAAAAAGAGATAACAATTCAAAACAGGTAATAGCACTATTTATAATATTTACAATATTAGTTTGCAAAGTACGTGCATCACGGTAAGTGTGTGGAGGTGCGGTAGCATCATGGTTGGTACGCTTGCCTCTGCGTTCAAGCCCTGGAAGGGGACATTGTGTTGTGTTCTTCAATAAGACACTTTACTTTCACAGTGCCTCTCTCCACACAGGTTGAGTAATCCTGCGATGGAGAGGGGAGAGTAGAAATACTGTTATTCAGTTCATCCTATAGAAACCTGAACATTTGCTTAAATTGGTCCCAGGGCTCCATATTTCTCATCTGACGGGCGCAGTGTAATCCAAATATGCAAATAGCACCGATGTTCAAAATGGCGGACAACAGAGCGAGAGTGGGTAAGATTCCGAATTCGCATTCGATTTTCGAATTCGCAGAAGCTAAGCCCAACAATTACAAGAAAACATAAACTACGGATAGGAATATTTATTCAGTGGAGATAACACAGGTTAAAATTCATTACAAAGGGTACAGTGAGAAATCTGTCAGTAATGCATCAGTCAATTGAAACCCTAGGCTCCCGATCTCCGGGACATAGCGGGGGGTTTACCGCGGCCAAATCCTGGATTTAACGCACTTTTAACGGCGTGTAAGCCCCGGGAGGGAGCGGTGAATTTCAAACACCCGGGACATAGCGGGGATTTAACGCGGCCAAAGCCGGAATTTAACGCACTTTTAACGGCGCGTAATTAAGCCCCAGGGGGCGGTGGATTTAACAAAATGTCTGTAAACCGGGACCGTGATGGATGTTTTTCCCTTTCAAGGCTGATACATTTTGTGCGTAGCAACCTCATCATGGACACTGGATGCCAAACATTCTTGCAGAGAAACCCTCACGGATAGCCATGGTTTAAAAGTGATCGATGAAAAACAAAACATGAGCTGTAAACAGCCATACCGCTTGATTCGCTTGTAATTAAGCAAGGTCATACCTTGTTTTGAAAGCCTCGACATATAGAAGTGATTCCACAACCGACATGTATAAATGACGATTGTGGACACAAATGCGCACACCTACGGCAAACCGTAACACTTCCCCCCAGGATGGCCGATGAGATAAACGTTGGACAAGACTTGTCATAATCAAAGATAATCACTTCATTACTTCATTACTTGCTACATCGTGCTAACGAGATCCAACAAGGTCGAAACAGCTGTCCACTGATGCAATGTTTGGCTTTCAGCTTGGACTCTATCACGTCGTTGTCCCTTTAAGCTTCATTGTTACAATTATGGAGGTGTTAAAACAACTGATACATTTAATATAGGCTGTTTCAATCTATTTTAGGTATTAGAGAAAGTTGAATCGATTCATGAAATTTATCGGCTGAAAATCGTGGAACACGCACAAAAACTGATTGAACCCTGCAACATTTTCTGGCCCCATATTTGTTACTGGACGGCCTCTCACAGAATCCTAGCCTAGCTAAAACCTTGATTCACTTCATGTCATAAGTGAATTTTACTACAAGGGAAAGTAATAAATAAGATTGATATTTCCCTAAGCATCACACAAAAAATTCAACGCGAACCCTTCAGTTAGGCAATAGCACTGACACTTTCGTCATACTTCCCCCAGAGTATAATTTCGACAGTAAAGCAAAACGACTGTGTGAAACTGAGATAAATACTTGTTTGAAGCCAGTTCAAACGTTGTCAAGATTAAGATCGTGCCCCTACCTTTGACAGCTGGCCCCCAGCAAGCCACCAGCAGATAGCCCATCGACTGGGCCATTCACCCGACCCAGCCTTGACGGAGCCCCCCTGGAGCTAGGCCTGCGCCCGAACCCAGGCGAAAACCTGGCGGGCATGTTTTTGCGAATACGCGGCCAGATATAATTTGTGTTAAGTCTGTATAAATACATGCAGGCGTACATGAATGGACTCACATCGACTACAAACAAAATGGCGGCCCAGTGGATTCCAAATTGTATTGATTCTTTTTTCGATTCTGAGGTGAGAGTAATACAAGGAGCAAGAAGTTACTTGTTTTATGTACCGGTAAATTCCAAAACCGCCCATGCCCCCCCTCCCGGGCAAACCCCGGGACATTTGACTTTTGTGAAAAATTTAATTTGGTCAAATTCCCTGCTATGTTGCCAGTTTAGACGGTCAAATGCCTCACCCGTTAGAGCTTCAAGAGGGTCAAATCCCCCAGCCTCCAGGTATGTTAAAGCAACTGTGGAAACAAGTTCTGCAAAATTTTCAGCCAATACGAATTTCTTGTTCAGCTTGTCTTCGCTGCACATTTTAAACAAAGGCATATTCCACGATATAACTATATAAAACGACAACAACAGAAAAATCCGCGTGGAATCGACAAGAGCAATGACCCGTGAACGCGGCTTTGCTGCTGAATCAAAGAATTGCGAAATCCTTTTGCTTCCGACTGCTGACGGATGTTTTGACACTTAAGTCAAATGCCCCACCGGGCGGGCCTCAGTTTGGGTCAAATTCCCCACTGTACGGAGCTTAACGCGAGTCAAATGCCCGAGGATTGCCGGGGGGGGGATGGGCGGTTTTGGAATTGACTAGTACATTACAGACCAAGTGGACAGTGCAAAATTCTGCTGTCACAGACTTGACGAATATGAGCGACCTTTGGTTGTTGTTAGCTAGAGGGTGGAATTAGGCCCTGATCGAAGTTTTGTCCATCAGGAGATTTGGATATTCTATTAGATACAATGGGCAATCTCCGAGAAGCGCTCGATGCTTGAATCCATCGTGAAGAATGACAGGTAAGATCCTCCTCGAAGTCTCCAGTTTTTTTGACTGCCTACGTTCGGGTCACGCAATTTGCCGGTGGAACGTTACGCGCTTTTTGATATGAAAAAAGGTCGAAAGGGTTACAATTCGATCACGAGTTAATACCTGACACTTTAATAGTGGCGATACCAGGGATTTGTTCGTGACTCTAGCCGTAAGAGTATTACTTCACTGATGAAAGTCGTACTTCTGTCTCAGTTGCTTTGTTGAATTCATTTCGTTAAGAACAAATTATAAATTGATACCTTTGTACTCCTGTATTTCAGCGGGCCCCAAGTCGAATCCAAGTTGAGAGGCTATCTGGGTAAGTTGTTCTGTGGTTGGCGTTTTCACGGCTGGTTCTTTGTGCTTAGTTTCCATTGTGATAAATCACAGAGTAAACTGTTCCACAAGTCAGCTTGCGTGAGTAGAGACCAGTGTTATTTCATCCGGGGTTTTATAGGAGTTTGCGAACAATGGGGGAAAATCAATTCTAAACTGCCATCAGCCGACCAAGAATCGTTGAAATACACCTCCCGAATTACCCGGCAGCCGCTGTTCGGGAGAGAGTGGCAGATATAGAACTTAAAATACACCTTGATGATATATTTTTTACAATTTTCAGTGCGAATAGTCCGTAGGCTGAGCTGTGCGTAGCTAGACGTCTACTGTTGCTGACGTGTAAACTAGCGGTCGCGCGCTTTCGTGGTGTATAAGCGTTGCGTTACCTACGTGCAAATTTGCTTCATTAGCATAAATTCAGTTCCTCATCAAGTTTGTTGTTGCCTCTAGAATTTTTGCACTTTTTGAAGCCAATTCCTCTTTTAAAATTATATTCAAAGACCCAAAACTTTCACTAATTACTGTGTATTACAAGCCCATAAAAAGTTTGGAGTCAATTCGTATCTAGCGTGATGCCTTCTCCGGCTGTGTGAAGTCGTATGTTAATATAAAAGAAAGATAAACCAAATGACTTAGCGTGCTCAAACATGACTGATTACATCATCGCGTAACTAAAGAAAGTCACGCGATGATGAGGCCAATTCTTGAGTTGCACGTGACGTCATCATTTTCTAAAATACAAAACTATAGAGCCACCAAAGTTAATATTTTCATCAGGCAAGAGACGGGTTAAATTTATATCCCTGAACAACTTTTCAGCTCAATAACTTGCATTGTTTAGAAACAAGCGCATTTTAAATTTCAGAGTTATGGCGGTGCGTGACATAAAGCTATGGACGTGTTTCTCGAAAAATATATACTTATCTTGGGATTTTTAGCCTTTTAAAAGTTTAAGTAGTAGGAAAAATGCTTATTTAAATGTTAGCTTGATTAGTTCGAGTAATCAGTGGCCTAGATAGCTAAAGAAAATTCAAGGTGTTCAGACTTAAGGTAGTATGGTCCCTATATATGAACCAAAAAGTTTGTTTAAATTTGGTAAGAAAAGGTCAATTGTGTGCTATTGCACTCATAAACAGAAAATGCATTTCGAAGGTTTCACTCAAAATGGTTGCTATGACAACCAGCCACAAAACAAGATTTGGCTGTCAATAAAACATATTATGTATGGTTCTGTTTTGTTCTGTGCAATGAAGCTAAGTTTTTGCAGTTGATTTTTCTTTTCAGTGCTTTTACAGGCTTTTTTGGAAATAACCTCATTTTATACCACACCCATTGGACAAATCATTCCCTGTCACGTGACAGAAGTTAAAATATTACAATTTTATTGGTTTATTGCATTACAACACTTTCACTATCACTATCACTTAAAGTTGCAGCAATTTTACTTAAATAGCTTACAAAATAGAAATGTTGGCGTAAAGTCAGTCGGTAAAATAGACATTTCAGAAAAATGCACTTAAAGTTTTTACAAGAAGTATTAAGCATTTAACAAGCCATAAATAACGGGGCGGGTGCAGTTTGGATCTCGGGGGAGGGAGGTGCATTGTTTGTTCTATTTTATAAAAGGTTACCACAGTTTTAGGAAATATTCGTTTTCGTAAGGGAAATGAATGAGCCTGTGATGGCGAATCGAGGCAACACCTTTAACAACTAATTATGTCAATAGAGTTGTGCATGTCTCCAAAACGTTTCTCCAAAGGTTTGTTTATATATGTTCAAACTAATCAGTATTTTTGGCCACGTTCTTATGGTAAACATCCGTTGCTATGGTCGTTGCTAGGTAAAAAATTATACCACTGTGTACTTTCGTTACATTTCGCAGTCATCTAGACGAAAATTAGCAAGATCCCATGAAAAAGTTTTCGACAAGTGTTCAAGGGTCTTAAATCTTGTGTTTTCAAAAAATTGAGATTTTCATGAAAATTACCATATTTTAGGGTATCATAGCACCTTTAATTTCCGGCTGCAATGTTGGTGTCCCTTGGAGGTACACTAACCATGGCGGCTCCATACAGGGCACTCTAGATTTGACCAAACTATTTCGACAAATATTTGAAGTTTGGAAAAACGTATAGTCTAAAACCTGGAGAAGTGACTTATTTATTGCGTTCGACTAAGTGGAACGCAATCCTAATTTTGGCCTGTGACTCTGCAGAGTTGGTTGTCCTGTGTAAGGTTATTGTCAGGAAAACCCACATTCCTGTAAGGGCACGAAAATGGCCACCCCGCTTAATTTTTGCAGGGGCATGTCACGACATAGTTCCTAACTATGTCACGGCATAGTTATTAACTATGATCACGGCCAGTAAACTGGTACCGTAACTAAGACATGTGATAATGCATGTGACGAACATGTGAACACGTGAGCAGGCCATGTAGACTTTAGACTTTCTTTCCATGCGCTCTCGATCACAGAGGTAGCGTTGGATACTTTTGCCGTGGGATTTTGAGGCTGAGTAGCATTATATTTAATAGTATGATGTTATTTAAACGTCCGTTCGGGCTCACGAGGAACTTGTTTATTTTATAAGATGCGTAAGAGTGAACCTGAGCCAGGAACGGAAATGTAAATACTCTATACTTTGTATCAGGCCAGCGGAAATACTCGAATCAGTCGCACGGAGTTTCTTTACGATGAACGAGCACGCGATTGCAAATGTGTACTTATATTTGAACTTCCTGCTTAGAATAATGTTCGTAAAAAATATAC
>JAEMPF020010410.1:46100-58079 GCA_022496165.2 Catalaphyllia jardinei
CAAACAAGAATGGCTCTGGGATCTTCGTCTGGTTCAGCAGCGCTGGTAAGCTTGGTATATAACTGAAGCGGATCAAGGAGGGGTTCCGTCGAACGCCCTAAATAAAAAATGAGACATCATAACACTCTGACTTAGCCTCAGATTTCCGGAAACTGGTCCATTTCCGAGGTTTCCAATGTTAAAAGTTTTCCGGGGGAAGTTGTCCCCGGACTCCCCTACAAGATATGATCTTGTAATTTGCCTGACGTGACCGAGTTTTCCTCAAACACAAAATCCAAAAATGAGCAGTGGTTGTTCCGTTTTCAGATTCCTCCGATATAATGTGGACGGAAAACATTTAATGCATTTTGAGGGTGAAACCTTTACAGCACCCTACCCCAATTGATCCCGGACCGAAAATTATCCCCGATTTGGACGGGAAATGATCCCCGATGTGATCGGCAAATAGTCCTGCCGGAAAAGGGAGGAATGGCATGGACTTTGTTCCTCAGGTCGAGGTTTCAATTTTTAACTTAAACAGAAACAAGCCATGACTTACCATATTTTATATAGATATCATTCTCAAGATAAGAAGATAAGATGGTTCTTCGGATAAATTACCGTATTAATAAGTTTTGCGGAAGTAGTTTAAAGTATAAACGACAATTACTCTACAAAACGATGTTGCTCTTTCCAACTCAGCTTATTACGAATGCTGACATTATTGACAGGTAGCAGGAGGTCACGTGGACATGGCCATGGGAGGTGATCAAGGTGGCTCTATCAGGATTCCCGCCGCTGCTTGTGGTATTGTGGGATTGAAGCCAACATACGGCTTAGTGCCATACACAGGCATAATACCGGTGGACCTTTTACTGGATCATACGGGACCTATGGCAAGAACAGTCACAGATGTAGCTCTGCTCTTAGAGGTATCCTCGCTAATTCTGATTTTATCTTTCACAAACTAAATATTTTGACCGTACACTGAAGCGATGCTTTATTCTGCTTTTTGGTAGCAGTGTGTTTTAGTTTTGTGGTTATTATTTGCAATAGACTCACGGTCTCGCGAGATTTGATCTTTCGGAGGGGATCGGAGGAGCCGGCATTTTGAGCTGTCAACGGTAAAGTTACGGTCTCGCGAGGTTTGATCTTTCGGAGGGGATCGGAGGAGCCGGCATTTTGAGCCGTCAACGGTAAAGTTTACGTGCCCCGTAAAAGACTTTCTTGTCATACACCGTCTATGATGTAACGACAGCTCGTCAGACTCACTGATAAAAAAAACAAAGAGATTGTTAAAGGCATATGTTAAATAAATTCACATTTATCTAATCGATAACAAACAATAATGCAAGGCTGATACTGCGTAAAAAGCTTAACGGGGCAACGACATGAAAGAGTCCAAACTGAAAGCCAACAATTGCAACCGTGGACAGCTGTTTCGACCTTGTTGGGTCTCATCAGCACGGTGTAGCAAGCTAGGAAGTAATCAGCTGGTCGACTGATATTCATACAATCACTGACATGGTGATGACCTAAGATGAAACTCAAATCCAAATCCTTGCCAATTGGCCAATGTCACATGCAAAACGCGTGACAAGAGACAATTGGAAAAATCCAGAATATCATGTCGTTGCCGCGATAAGGTAACTGCGGACAGACACAAACTGTCCCGCAGGAAAATCAAAAAAGTCTAATCGATCAATCAGCCAGTCAGTCAATCACTCTCTAGTCAACTGCACCAGATTATTCATACAGTCTATTGGACAGTCATCTTACTTGTTTTACTTTAGAAGACCAACAGCATTAGATGTTGCTGGTACTCGGATTAGAACTCAAATTCAGCTTTATCTTTATAAAGGTTGTTGCAGGACGGGACGGGGACCTAGATCCAAGGCAACCACGTGATCTTACCACACCAGCTTCCTACACCAGTCAGGTACGTAACTTGTTACAGGTACATTATGTAACTTACACCACGGGTCCTTTTGTCAATCATCCTACCAGAGAGTCAGCTTCTGTTCGAATATACGAAAGGCTGTCCAGTCATAGAAGGACTTAAAGAGTCATTTCTTATGTGATTGACTAGCATCAGTCTCTTTTTGTGACTGAGAGGTTCTTCTTCTCGACTGTCCTTTTTATTGTTCGCAATTAGATAAACCTGGTAGCAGTGTGTTTTAGTTTTGTGGTTATTATTTGCAATAGACTCGCGGTCTCGCGAGGTTTGATCTTTAGGAGGGGATCAGAGGAGCCGGCATTTTGAGCCGTCAACGGTAAAAGCAAAAGCTTCCTTTAAACCGCTCTTTCGAACTGTAAATATTACCGATACCATGTAATCATATACTGTTTGTAGCAACTTTGTTTGGAAACGAGAAGTACCAGTCAGATGATCAAATATTGCGCGGCAAGCCCTCTAAATTTTAAATGGCAGTCGTTATATGCCTTATTAGAGCAAATTAACGCTTCATGAAATTAGCGCCAATTTCAAAAATTTACGTTAATTCAAGTCACGTTTATTTATGTTAATGTTAATTTCCGCGCTGTTAAGTAAGCTGCGCATTAATTTCCGCGACGTTATAATTAATTATCATTATTTTCCCCAAAAAAATTTCAAAACATGTGACACCCTCCAGACATTCCAGACAGCCAAACAATCTCATTCGCGCCTTCGTGTTCGCTGTCAGTGTTGAAATAAATTTCCACCTGTTCTCAACAAATTTGTTTTTCTTTTTTTGGTGTAGTAGACATCGACGCGTTTATTTCCCACATTTTGAAATTTTACCCCCTCTCAGGCGTTAATTTCCTTCATTGGAGAAGCAAATTTGCCTTCCATTCGCGACAATTTTAAGTCGCTTTAATTTCAAATATGATAATTAACACAAGCGTTAATTTCCTGTAATAAGGTAGTCACTTTTCTCTTATAATACTTGACCTTTGCTTTTTCTATGCGTAGCTCACTGGTGACATTTCCAGTCTGCGTATCGGAGTTCTTCGAGAAGGGTTTGAGATGCCTGAAGCTGACATGAAGATCACGACGCTTGTCAAGGAGGCCGCTGCCCGTTTCTCCACGCTGGGTGCCATTGTTGAAGAGGTGTCTGTGCCAATGCATTTTGATGGTGAGTTTCTTATTGCCATTTTTCGGTTTGTTAATTCTGTTATTCTTTCGCCTGGACGCTGATTTGGAAACGACGAATTCTGAGCATTGTATTTACCCACAGGAATTCGAATATGCGATGCAATTTGCCTGGAAGGTGGTTATAGACTACTTCATGGTGAGTGTCACATCGTATTTGACCATTTAAAGAAATATGAATAGCACGGACTTGAATTTTTAACACTTATTTGTAATTTCGAAATTTTGAAAACAATGAAAATTGAGTTTTAACTTTTCTTAAAACACAGGTAACTCATTTTTAGGATTTCTGTCAACCGTAAGGGAAATAAATTAGCCGTAAGAAGCAAAAATATTAGAGCCTGCAATACAGGCTTATTTTGGCGAGCAAGCACGTTTTGATGGAGTGAGTGCCTTCTTGGATTCAAACTCGAAAGAGGCTTGGGGAGAGACTAAAGGGCGTCCCAGGGAGTGGGAGTTAGGCTGAGAGAGGAGTAAGAGGGGAGGGGTGGGGAAAGAAAATAAACGGACTCGCAAGATTGAGGGGGTCCATTTTGGCCAGGGTTTCGATTCTTAGCCGTAAAAGCCAAAAGAGCCAGCTGAGACCTTTTTTATACCAGGAATTTTGGGGGGGCTTTTAATTTTATGTGTTTCTCTTTCATTTTGCAGGATTTAATTCAGACTCGAGGGGGTTTGTCGACACCAGTCTTCAGAGAGCGATTGGGCGTGGTTTTCAATCTCGCGCAAATGATCTGGCCAATCCTGGAAAATTAACTCTCATGCTAGGCATGTTTGTGCACGGAAACTACCATGGCGTATTTCACGGCAAGGCAATTAACTTGGCACGTAAGTTATGCCGAGAATACGATAACGTTTTGGAACGTTATGATGCTCTGGTTTTACCAACAATTATCCATAGGATCCCGAAAATACCTGAGAAGGACGAAATTGATTTTGGTAAGTTGAAAACAAAAGGATTCTTAGTATTATTTCAGTTTTCTGGTGTGTCGAAGAGGGGTACGGGGGCTATCCTTTCGAGATGTTGACTGCATGGAATGGTAGGGTGTATCTGTTTGTGTGGGCGTGCAGAAGGATTGACAAGTGCGAGAGAGAAAACTTACAACCAACGACATATTGCTTGCAAGCGCCAACAGCTAAGCGCGAGATACACACGCGCGAGTAAACCCGTCGCGCGCCAACGCGAAAAGTCAGATAGCAGCGCTTGAGCACGAAACCCAAATACTAGCTAGAGCCTGACGGGAACGTCATAGTCTAGGTTTGTACTATGCATAGCGTATATGCTGGCTATGGAGCTTTAAGCTACTGTAAATAATAAATATTTTCCTCAGACGACTTTTAAATCGGAGGACTTTCACAGAGGTGGGAAAATCAATCTTACTTGTCAGATATTCTCACAGACGAGCCTTGATGCACGTGACTCGGCTGCACGTTTAAGCTACTACCGAAGAAAAGGACTTCAATTTCTCATTTATATCAGACCTCATAACGAAAACAGCTCTTAAATCAAACTGAGCTACATTTGCAGGTGTTCTTTCTTTGACGTTCGTGAAACGCGGGATGGGCTTGGGAATGAATGGGAAGTGACATAGTTTGACGTCGCTGCTCAAGCTGCGGGGGTGGGTGGGGGTAGGGGGCGATGTGTAGGCTCCTTCCAAAATTAGCCGGGGTTCAGGGAACTCGAGTTCAAACTTTAATCATCGATCTAAACTGACTTTTGCTGTTTGGAAGACACTGGGTAAAGTGATTTCCTTTTCTACAGCACTTAGTCAACTTGTCACAACTTCAAATGGGACCACTTCGAGATATTAACAAAAGGTCGTTCTGATACTCACTGCAAGATAAATTCAAGAGCTCAAACCTACCCTAAACGATAATGTCAGCAGCGAAAAGCTTTATCTGTATTAGTTTGCATCTTTTATATGCAAATTTTTCTCAGCTTTTGTCATTATTGTTAATTAGTTACTTATCTTAAATTTAAACTTAGTTGCTACTTGTATTATAAACGGTCACTTATGAAGATGTATGTCGAAACATACGAAACGTCAAGTTAAAGTTAAATAATTTTGTTTTCCAACATACGTTTTATTGTCATGTTTGTAACTGCAGTTTGTGTGCTATTTCTTATTAAGCTACGATGGCCAAAGAAAAAGAATTTTTATGATACTAGTCAATGTGCTTTGTTGCTGTTGTCAGTATATTTTATGATTTTTGCCACCGGTTTTTTTTCCAGAAACGGATTTTGACTTCTGTCAAAACACTGGACCTTTTAACGTCACAGGCCACCCAGCCCTGACAATCAACGCCGGGTTCAGTGATGACTTACCAGTTGGTATGATGATTGTGGGAAGAAAGTTTGACGAAGCCACTGTTCTAAATGTCGCCTACGCTTACGAGAAGATCAGGGATGCGAAAGAATGAAAATAAAACATATGTTTAGTAGTAAGCGTTGCCAGTAAGTTAAAGTTGTTACTACCTTAGTTGTAACCATTAAAAACACATTTTTAGAACTTACGAGAGGATCAGAGACAGCTAATGGAAATTAAAATGCACCAAAAGGCGTTGATTAATTTTGTAAACCTGATTAGCTGGACAATGGCGGATGGCTGTAGCCAAGCCTCGCTTTCAGGGCCGGGTTGTTCAAATCCCGATTAAGCTAACCCAGGGTTAGGGAGAATTTTGATTTCAGTTCTGTAACGTTTTGGTTAGGTAATCTATTTGTTTTGTTTGCCCTTCAGTTTTGGGCTGTAACAATCTCAAACTACACCAACCGTTAGAGGTGAAAAACATTTTTAAACAAGAAAAAATGATGCTTCAGTTAACGTTTAACCCTAGGTTAACGTCAACCGGCTTTCGAACAACCCAGCCCAGGATGTTTAAATTATCAGCGATTATTATTTGAGGTCGAGCAAAATTTCTTATTAATCTAGTGGCGTGAGATTAATTACTTTCAATACTGGAGGTAAAGACGAATATAATTGACCTACGAGACAATGGCAAACCATAAGCCTCTACAAAGTTCATTGATAACCTGATGTATGTTTTTTCATTCGACCAGTTTGATTTCTCCACGAATATTGTCTGAAAAGCAGCTCATACAGGCTGTTGTTAATTTGTCTTTTATTTTACAGACGATAAACGATGTATTGTCTGTATATTGTCCTAGAATATTATCGATTATTTTTGGTAACGGGAGGCCGTTATTTGAATGCTGTTATCTGCTATAATCACGTCTTTTTGTTCCTCCAATCAAACGAGGGGAAAAGATTGAACGATATGGCAGGTTATTGGTGAAAAAGCAATATTCCTAGGATTAAACTCTCCTTATTTGCGTCGCTTGTATGACGTTGACAGATGGAAATTGATGTTGACTGTTATGTCTTATCTTATTCCGCAGCCGTATAAATTAAGATTGACTGAATTACTTAATCCCCTCCGGTCAACAAAGTTTCTTTTACTTGTTTATGCATGTATAGTGCAGACAGTTATAGGAACGGAGGAATTAAAAAGCTCTTTTGTGTTTCACTCTTATAAACTTCGTTTGTCTCTGATTTCCTTCACAATGATCGTGCGTGGGTGAGCTTTTAAATATTAGCCCTTTTAAGATCTGGATGAGTAGTTAACGCTGGTGAATCAATAAATTCGCTCTGAAGCAATCTCCTTAATGAATAAAATCACGTTCACTTTAAGGAAAAAAGTTAAAAGCGTTTGACTTCGTCCTTTACTCAGCCAAGTGATTTATGATTGGCTTTTGAACAATAATTCATCACTGTCTTAATGGGTGATTAGGGGTCCATTCTGAGAAACCTCCGAGCGATTCATCGTTCTTTTGTCTTCTTTTCTTTCGCTTTATGTAATGTTTTCCAACACCAACGCTATCAGTTCTAAACAATAACTTTTGGGATGTTTATTCCGTCATCAAAGAGAGGAGATGATGGTGATAATGCAATATTGAGCAAGCGGCAAACGAAAGATCCCATGCAAAGTCTACGGTTAAGAAGCCATTTAAGGGGCGTCTTTCGCATATATTCACATGCTAATTTCAGCTGCAAAGTTTCATTACATAAACTTTTTAAAAGCATTATTGTCGCGTTAAATAATTTTCTGAAGGCGGATAGGAAGGAAGGCTTAACTGCCCTAGGCACAATTCCGGTATCAAACTAAATTTCAAAGCTAATTCGACATAATTTCATGAAATTGAAACTTTTTGGTCATGATACACAATGTCTAAAATGAATTGCGAAAGGATTTTGCTCGCTGGTTTCTTCTTGTTTTCAAATTGACACGAATAGTGCACCATATATGAGATTAATCGTGAGATTTGAGTAAATTGCCGAAGATGGACTGCCCATTTGAAAATATAATCATAACCCAGACATATTGATTTTAAATATATCAAATAAGTTTTATTATATATTTTTTCAAAGCGAAATTTCCAATCTTGGCGATTTATTTTGCCTTTTAGCATCAATAGCGATTCTTTATTACTTCAAAATAAACTGATACACTTCAATTTTGTCCATAGTATGCCGTGTTTCTTCCAGTATCTAAAAAATGCATGATGTCACAGTTTGTATTAGATTCATGCCGCGATTTAACCTGCGATCAGGCGTCCCTTTTTTTTAAAAAAAAATGTCGCTTTCGCACGCGAAATTTGTAATTAATTTGCACTCCAGCGAAATCTATAATCGATTTACCTCTGAACAGTCTGAAGTTCGAGCTTAAAGATAATTAAGCATCAATCTGCATATTGCGGTGATAGTTTTCTTCACCCACTTTACGGGTAGTTTTGAGCTGTCAACGCAGCCATCTCCTATAATTTTGCGATGACAGGAACCACTCGACATGAAATCCGGTCCGCTTTACATGTGGTCGTTGAGCTATTTATATTGTTCCCATTTTTCTTCTTCTCTTGTACATGTTTTGCTGCAGACAAGCAGTTTACTAAGAATTTTAATTTCGTCGTCCAACGAAGAACACAGACAGAGAAACTTTCGCCAGGAGGCGGAATTATCTTTCAAAGTAGATCATATGTGAGGCACCTGGCTCAAATTGTGTATGTTTAAAGAGCAAACAAGAAATATAACCATTTCCCTTATCGCTGCAAGCAATCTAAATAATAGATATTTGAGAATTTTTCTTGGGAAAATATTTAAGGAAAGTGCCACCGCAAAGTTGTATTTTGTTCAAATTAACTCGGAAAGCAAAACGAACGAACCAAATCGAAGAAAATTTGAGCGTGACAATCTTTAACACGTGATTTTTTCATGGTAGTCAATTGAGCGTAACGAGGCGAAGAAGTAATCTGCATTTGAGCCGTAATGGATTGACAGGTGGGAGAATTGTAAATCTCCCGCAGAAACCCTTTGATATTGGACTATAAGAGATATCCACGGGTTGTAAGAAGACGGTCCAACCAAAATAGACTATTACGAGTTTATATGTCATTTTATAACGTGCTTGCACACGAACGTGGAGAAAGCCCAGTCTCATTGGAAATTACCAGTCTACGACTCTGCCATCACTTCGTCCAAATCGACGTCTCAGCTCGGCTTAGGTTTTCACCCGCTGTAAAAGGCCTGTGGTCTCCCAGTATGTTCTTGCTCTCCATGGAGAGGACGAGCCAGTTGGATGACTGTTTTGTTTTTGGCATTTCTATTAGCATAGTGTGTATGTAACACTAATCGAAAGCTTATCCACGCTTTAGTGTCGAACTTGAGTTGCCAGTGTTTAGCACAGCGATCAAATGTTGTATCTCGTGGTTTCTCTGTCGCATATTCTTCAATATTCATGGCTCTATCGAAGAGATATCTAATCTCTAGATTTTTAATGGCTCGACCGAGGACGAAATGTTTATCTTTGGTTCTACTCTCCATTATTTTATATGTCGTCGGCAGTTTAATTTGCTTGCATATTCGCGGCAATGGAACAGTCCAGTTTCCTACTAACTTTCTTGCTATCAGGGGAAGCAACCTTAACAATATCGATCTTCTTCATCAACGGCGTGGTAGCGCTGAAACACGTGTCAGCCAAAGCTTTGATGACAATGGGGAAGCAGCTATCGGCGAAAATGTCTTCGATAATGAGTTACAAAAGCTACCGGACATTGAATTTACAAACATGGAAAGCAACCATTCACAGCCACTGAGGGGACCAAGGCGAAAATTTTTATTTGTGTTTCGGTATTATGAGCAGCTAGGCAGAGCAACAAATAACCTTTTGGATCTGGCCTCGTTGGCGAAGAACAAAAATCGACTCTTGGTTGTGCCCTTCGTCAATAATTCTCGCATGTCTGGTTTGCCAGGCGGAGTGAGCCATTATTTTCGCAAGCACGAGAAAACATCGCAACGGACGTACGCATTGCTAAGCGAATACTTCGATTTGAAAGACTTGAACCTCAAGTTTAAAGCTCGCGGTTACAGCACTTTGAACAGTTTTCGTGACCTCGAGTCCCACTGCGCTAAGAGATTCAATATCGTGATACACTTTTTATTTGACGACGAAAGCTACAAGGCGGATACAGCTTTGTGGTACAGGGTGAGTGACAATGAAGTTGCCACTATGTACAACAAAGCGAGACAACACAATGGCTGGATTGATTGCTCTGCCATAAAGCAATCTCGCCTTAGCAAGCAGATTGGCTTCAAAGTCAGTCGTTATATTTGCGTGGATCCGGAAGTAATAAGAACCGCAAGCGATCTTGAGGACAACGTTCTCAAAGGAGCGAATTGCGTAGGCATCGTTCAGTGGAGGGGAACTGGCGAGGACCGTGTGTACTTTCCTTTGAACCCGTCTATTACGCAGCCCCTCCGGCCATCCGATCTCGAGTTTAATCCTCGACTTGTCGAGCTGGCGAGAAATTTCGTGAAAAATAAATTTCGTGGAGAATTCATCGGCATTCACGTACGCTCCGAGAGACACATTGAGCGAAAAGGAATAAACGTAACTAAACGATGCATGCTGAAACTTGCAACCCGTGTACAGGAAACACGGAACGCGTACGGTATAAAGCAGGTATTTTTAGCCTCAGATTTAACCGATTATGGATCGGATACTCTGATGAATTATGCAGAGGCGAACTACCGTAGGTCTCTTTCGATATTTCTCCACAAGGCCTTGAACCTTCCCGAAACGTTTGAACCAAATGGAATTCTTTACGACACTGGTGCTGCGGCCATTGTCGAGATGAATATTCTTTCAATGGCGACACGACTTTTTACAATGGGTGGAGGGAATTTTCAAGAATGGGCCGTGGCGATATTTCTTAAAAGACATAATAACGAACAGACGAGGGTACATCGAATGTGCGAATTGGTTTAGTGCTGTAATTCCACGCCAACACGACGAAGAAAATTACCGCGATCTCTTCGTTCACGGAAAAATGATGGCGCTTAAAATTTCAACTGCTTGGAAAATTCACGATGTGGCTAACGGTGAAGCAAATATTTATTTATTTTCGATATATCAATTCTTCGGCTTTAGCTATCGCTTGAAGCACATAAATTAATGGAGAGAATATAACAGAGATTTAAAAGAAAATACTATTTTCGTAATGAATATAGAAACTTGAAATAGCGGTTTTGACGATTCTTCCTATGCAAAATTCGTCTGTAGGAAAATATTTTTCAAAGGCTTTTTTTTTTATTTGCTCTATTTATTTAGAATACTATTATTTTTACTCGTGACGGGTAAATAGCGGTTAAAGTTACAAGGTAAATCTAGGGATCCTTTTTGGAAAATCAAAAATCTAATGGTTGGGTTTACCTCAGTGTAAAAACTTGTGAAGTTTTTCTTTGTTTTGTAGCTATTGTTAGGATTAGGGTCTATTATGCTGACTTCCTTGTATTCTTTGTTTTACGTCACTGGTGAGTGTCACAGGTTTTTACACCGAGGATGAGTCTAATTTTTAATAAGATTCATCAAGAAATTTCAGTCGGTATCACTGCAAATTTCGTGTTTCCACATCTATATTTGCTAGCCAGTACCAGTGACTGTTGAAGTAGTCACGTTCAACCACTCTTCGCCAAAACGGGAGCGTTATATTGTTTATCTCACTTGAGCCTGGAAGTTTCCGTAAAATTTCACTGAAAATTGTTACTTATCACCACTCTTCTACAGAAATTATGATTTCTGCTCACGAGGCCCTTTAGAGCACGTATGAAAACAAAGTTTACAAGAAATCGCCAAATCCAAAACAAAAACTTATTCTGGTTAATTGGTTGATCGGGTCGCATCGGTCTCTGGTTATATATGCCCTTTGGTTTTGGAAATTTCTGTCTTCTTTCGACGTGAAACAGGCGACAAGTCCCGCGTCTTGTTTTCACAAAATGGCTCGACTTGATCAATTGAGAAATAGTGACGACTGAGAACCTGTGGAATCAGTTAAGCACTGACCTGTGCTTGTTATACTGTAGTTTTGCTACCTATTGTTCATTCGACATTTTGTTTCCAATTTGTATTTTCTCTTGATAGCCTCTGATAATTTAATCCTGCAGCAAAGTCAATAAAATTACTCCCTTTTGCTTACCATTTCAGTTCCTAGCTTCGACAAGAAATCAATTTGTTTTCACATTTCTTTGATTTATTACGTGTAGTCGAGAATTCCGTGCCTTGAGGCTAGTCGTTGATGATTTTCTTTTTTCTCATTACCTTGCATAACACTTCTTTTAAATTGTTAAGACACATTAGACTTAGATTTCTTTGGAGTTAAAAGATTTAACATTGTGAACGCAGAGTGTAAGTCAGAGGAAACTTGAGCGTCGTTTGCTAGCAAATTGATCAATGTTTATTTATTATAGCGACTTTTAAGTTATTTAATGAATTTTGCGGGGGTTAAAAATAAAATGTGAGAGATATTTATTTAGTAGTTG
>JAEMPF020011561.1:3984-16349 GCA_022496165.2 Catalaphyllia jardinei
AAGTCGTTGAAGCGTGCTGGGCTTGACGGGAATTTTCTTCTTGAGTAAGTTCAAGACCATCTCGCTGACGGCGTTGATCTGATCGGCATTGGCGTGTTGCAACAATTCTTCTCGTTTGTGTCGATTGGCTTGTTTGAGTACGCTGTCCAAGAAAGGAGCTTGTCGTCGTAAGCGATTCATCGTGCACTAATGCAGTGCGATTGCTTGCACGGGGTATTTTATCATCGTCTCCCTCGCATGGCAGCTCGCAAGGCTCTCTTGGCCCCGTAACCGGCAGCTCCTCCGGCGGCTCCCAAAGCCACCGCTTTACCCGTGGCCATCAGGGCAGGGATGAGGGCTGCCAAGGGTAGAATCCCTCCTTTTTGGCGTCTTCGTCTTCGTCGTCCTCGTCGTTGTACTCGTTTGGGCATGTTGAAACATAAATGAATAGTCGTGGCTCGTACTCCATTTTTATAGCTATCGTCCGATTCCCATCAGGGAAGGGATGAGGGGTAGGAAGGGTAGAATCCCTCCTTTCTGGCGTCGTCGTCGTCGTCGTCTCACTCTTCGGGGCATGTTGAGGACTGCCGAGGGTAGAATCCCTCCTTTCTGACGTCGTCTTCGTCGTCGTATCACTCTTCGGGGCATGTTGAAAATGAAAATGTCATACCGGGGTGACGGTCCCTTTATGGTCTCGCTTGGGGGAGGAGGTGACGGGAGAATGTCGATAATATTTGGAATATTCGCGCGCATACTGATCGGACACGGGTGGGGTAAAATCCGTGATGGTATCGTCCAGGGTCTGCATCTTGACCAGAAACCCTTCAAATTCTTCCAAAGGTAATCCTCGAACATAAGTTTTCAATTCGATCAACGTCTTTTCGTGGGTGGTGTAGGCAAAGCGACACATGTCTACCTTGAAAGAGAATTTCTTGAAATCGTTCCAGCCTTTGACGACGGTCCCCAAAGCCGTTAATCCCACGGCAATCAGACTATTCTCGCGCACGGCGCTGACGACCACGCTGGCTGCCATGAGCAACAACGCCAATCCATTCAAAAGTCCGTGACACCACTTGTATCGATAAAACATCTGTCTTCGACACCACCACTGTTTGTGGTAATGCGCGTACAAGTCATCCAAACGAATGAGCAAGTCATCGTCGAGGAGTTGATGACGCGATCCGTTCAACAAAGTCACGTCGAGAGGCATGGTTTCAGTTGCGCACACTGGTGGAATTGCGAGTCACGCTGGGTCGTTGTCCGTTTTTGTAGGTCGTGGTGATCGTGTTGGTGGTGGTGATACCCGCAATGCGTCGACCCGCTGCCCTCTGTCTTTGATCTTGTAAGATTTGAGCCAATTGTTGTTCCATCTCGGCGTCGTTCAAGAGTCGATTGGTACCTCGTCGTTGTCGTTGTCGACGTCGTCCTCTGGAAGGTCCCGCCCGACCCGAAGCCGAGGAGTCCATATCGTCATCATCATCATCACCATCGTCTCCGCTACCGCCACCTCCGCCACCGCCTCCGCCACCTCCACCTCCGCCTCCACCGCCTCCGCCACTGCCTCTACCACTCCCTGCACTGCTTCGTCGTCGACTGCCTGGATCACTGGGAGTCGAAGGGGTGTTTTGACGAGGAACGTTTCGGGGTTGTTTTCCACCCCTGGTGGAACGTGTGCGGGGTGTTTTGTGTGCCACGACCGGTCGTTTACCTCGTGCAGCGGCGCTCAGATACCCTTGTCCGGGTGGTGTAGTGGCTCTTCCGGGTAAATTACGAGTGCTGAGTGAACCCACCCCTGCCACGGTGGCTCCTTGCGTCGGCACCGGTGCCGGAGTGCTGGTGTGTACGGGTGTTCCGGCCCCGGCAGGAGGAGTGTTGAGAACTCCATTCGTGGTCCCGACGGTACCTGCTCCGGGTGCTACGTTGGCCAAGTATCGTTCCAGAAGATCGTCGTTGGCGTCGTACGCATCCAATCCCTCCCAGGAGTACGGTGATAGAGGCTCTGCGGGTGAAAAGGAACCCATGGGTGAAAGGTCAGAGGGTAAGGCTTGAGCGATGATGTCGGGCGAACCACCCACACCGGCGGGTGACATGGACGAAGCGCGACTCATTGTTTGTCCTCAGAGTCGATTTGGGCTGCTCTCAACTCTCTTTCCACTAAGAACTGAGCCAAATCTAGTTTCGATTGAATCAAATCCGTGAAAGCTGTTTCTTTATAACGGTTCAAGAAGGTGCACACGTCGCGTCGTCCTTCACATCGTAAAATCTGTTGCATGGCCTCGTAGTCCATGTCTTCGGATCCCATACACCATTTCAAGTGACATTGACAGAGGCGTAGAAATCTCGGGAACCACACCACTTCACTGCGTAACATGTTGCTTCAACTGATGGCATCGCACGAATCCTTCCTCTTTTAGTAGATGACTCAAAATGCGTTGATCGTCGCTGCTCTTGGGATGGAGATCCAACAATAAGTATCCGAAAGGGCGTTCCGTCACTCTGCGATAAGTGTCTTGCACGTCTTGCCATTGCGTGGGAAAGGCTTGGAGAAGGAGATTGCGCATTCCCAATTGATCGCGCGGGTTCTTGAAACTCACGATGTAATGGGCATTGCGAGAGATGCTCTTGGCGAATTTGCCGGGTGGAAACATGTCTTGGCACAAGTATAACACGGTGATGTTTTGATGATGAGAATGTTTGGTGAAAAGATCCAAGACGCGTTTGTCGTTGCCTCCTTCTTCCATGAGATCGTCCAAGACCAGTAATCCTCCTTTTCTCTTGGGAAACCAGACGGGTAGTAATTCGGAATCTGGAATCCCTTCGTGAAACTTGATACCGTGTTCTTTCATGCGTTTGAACCCGTCTTGCCACGATCCGTAACAGTAGTAGATCCGTTGGGGCGGGGTCTCAAAAAGATCCGAGTTCTCCACCAATAATTGAGTGGTGAAGAAAGTTTTTCCACAACCCGAAGGGCCCACGATCATCATGCTGGACGGGGTGTGGAATCGAAATGCTTCACGTCGTGCCATGGTCGAAATGACCTCGAAAGCGCGTTCTCCGGTTCTAAAATAAATAGGAGGGGACTGAGCGAGGATTCGAACCTCGGACCTTTGGGTTATGAGCCCAACGCACTGACCGCTGTACTACTCAGTCCATCGCCCTCTTAAGTGGATGAAAATAAAAAAGTCGACCCCGCGGGGAATCGAACCCCGATCTCTCGAGTGACAGTCGAGGATACTAACCATTGTACTACGGAGTCATCACATGTGATTTCTTTATTGAACTTCCAATAAAAAACATTACAACAATAAATGGCGCACGCCGCAACGAGAGGCGCACGTGTCTTGCTCACACTCACACTTGGGATGCCAGTCGTTTTGTTGTTGTTCGATCAATGTTTTCAGCATCTGTCCTACTTTATGATCATTGTGCACGTAATCGTGCTTGTCGAATCGATTCAAAAACTCTTTCATGCTCTTGCCTTGCGAACGATCGATCAAGAAAAATAACGCGTAATCGCCGCAACTCTGACTGTAAATGGATTGAAGACTCCGACTGTTTTGGATCACGATCTTCCAATGACGATCTAACCACGACAGTAAAGGTCCCGTCGTCTGGTACGTCTCCAAGGGTAAAGCGTAACTGTCCAGGACTTCGCACTCGTCCCTCCACGTCCACAGAGCGATCCAATGTCGACCCGGTTGACCTTGTCGATCCGTGTTGACGATGTAAGCCACGGGTCCCTCTTGGTCGGGCGGGGGGTCCGGTAATCGATCGCAGGGTCTCGTCCCGTAGAAGTAGGGTTTCAGCGACGGCTGACTTTGAGCTAATTGATCCAATTGTACGTTGTTCAAAGCTACTTTTTCCATCTTCTTCTTCTTTAGACTTGGTACACGTCGTACTGCACGGTGTAGTTACTGTTGATCTCCATCAGATTTTCAAATTCAGCGTAGACGATGGCCGTCACGTTGGTCCCTTGATCGGCACCAAAATCCAACACCAATCGTATTTCTCCGCTCAGCTTGGGGTTCAACACTGGACTGTTCAAACAACCGTTGGCAGCATTCTCAAATACGAACAGGGTGCAGTGGTGACCGAAGCCCCAATCTTCAGCTCTCACCATGTTGCCTCGACTCTTGCAAAGACTTCCCGTGGCTTGGAGAAACTGTCTGTAACCTCTCATGTTCTTGCTGTCATCCGTGCGGATCAATTCCAAGGGCACATAGGGATAGGTTTCACCTCTCACCATTTGTTTGATACTGGTCAGATTGTAATGCTTGAAGGAGAAAGGGTATTGTCCAGCATCGCCATTGAAAGCCGCCGAACTGACCAATGCCACCACCACCATGTTGGGTAAGCGATTCTGGAAAGGATTGTTGATCTCGTAATGACGGGTGTTCTGTTGGATGTTGTAGGTCCTGATCTCACTTCGGACGGTGGGATAGCTCACCACTTTCTTTCCACTGTCTATGATATCCATGAGTTCTCTGTAGACCGAGGGATTGACTCTCACTTGGCAGAGATAGAGCTTGACTTTGATATCTTCAGGATTCAACCGAAAGGCATTGGCACCTCGATATCGCATACTCCAGATATCCGGTGAATTGAAGTACATCTGAATACCGATCTGCACGTTGGGGACCAACAATTTGCTCAGGTGGAAGACTTCGATGTTGGGTGTGAAGCACAGGACACGGGATTTTCCTCCAGCATGCTTGGCGTTTTCCAGGGCCAAGGTTCTCACGACGTGTTGGTTTTCCAAACTCAACGCTGCAAAATCAGCATGGGTTTGATCCAGTTGATTGGCCGTCAAGGTGTCCGGGAGATCGATGGCATTAAACCATCCTTGAGGCTTCAAAATGGTCTCTCCGTCATCTCTGTTGTAATTCAACAAGGTTTCCAAGTAAGCCTTGTAGTGGTAGGTGTCGGTCTGTGGACTGATGAGCGTACCGTTAAGTCGAACATTGATCTGCTTGAAGAGGAAGTGAGCGATGTTGTTCACCAGGTAGGTGTGCTCCGCGGCCACACTGTTGGTCGCATCGTTTTTCTTCAATGTCCATTCCAATTCGAAGTAACTGCGAGAGAGATCCACGTAATCTTCTTGGGGATCGATCTGGAAATCGATGGGGTTAATACCCGTGGTGAAAGGATGAATGGGCACCATCCGATAACTCGAGATGCTGACATCGGTCGGGGGGACCCGGAACAGACTCAACACGGGGTTCTTGACCGCCGCCGAACCGGCCACAGGTAAGATGTCCGTCATCGTCGTCTTCTTCTTGTTTTTCTCCTGCGAGCCAACGCTGTCCTGACCCAATCGTAGTTCAGGCGTTTTGTGCGTGAAGGGAGAAAGGTACCTCCCTTTTGTACTCTCCGTCTTCTCCCTCGTGACAAGTCACTGACGATGGGAGGTATGCGACGAACGCGTCTCGAATAGATGGGGTTCATGATCCAAAGATGTCGTCGAGTTTCTTCTTGGCTCTCTTATTGATATCCTCCAAGGCTTTGCGCTTGATCACTCGTTTGCCAGCTTTCTTAGCACCGCGAACACCTGCTGGGACGTTTATGGGCAACCCGAGTGGCGTACCCTTTTTTAAACCTTGCCAACCCCCACTCGCCGACGAAGATACCAGATCTCGAAAGAATCCGTGTCCGATTTGTTCGTCGGGTCGAAACCGAGTCAAACTACCTCCTCTCATGTCTTCTTGAAATGCAGTGTCACGATGGTATTACCTTCTCCGAACTTGACCAATTCACCTGTGGTCTCTGCCACTTGCGTCTCCACAATGTCGATGACATCTTTACGTACCGGTATATATTGCATGTGAAGGGGTTCGAAGTACTGGGATCCTTTCCCTTGACGCATCAGACTCACTTCCCGCAACAGATCCGTGACTTGATTCCCCACCACGCTGCTCCCACCCACGTCGGAGTAGACGAACAACGAACGCGAACTCGCTCCCACCACGGATTCGTAGGCTTTGTTGATATTCAGGAATCGCCAATTGCAATGGACACTGAATCTCACGAATCCATCCGAAACCAACCAAAATCGAGCCGTTCCTTGGTCGTCGATCACGTCGTTGGTCGAATCGGACAAGACGGGGATGCTGTTTCCATTGAATTCTTGCTGAATGTTAGGTCCTAATTGATGTTTTTTGGTGTCCTCCCTATACCGGATCCATCCCATCAACTTGGCCAACTCCAGATTGATGATGAATCTAGGACGGTGTCCAACCGAAGTGTTGGTATCATTATTATTGATCACCAGTTCCTCTCCTTCCCACTTGAATACGATGTAATTCTTTTTACCATTCACGTCATATTTGGCTCCTTCCGCGGGTCCATTGTCGTTATAGATGCGACGTTGTTCGAAAAAGGTGATCATGGTCTTCATGAATCCAACACCGTCCACATTGGAGAGCATTTGTTTGAGATCCATGCAGTCGAAACTTGCTAACCCGAGGGTGACTGTGGTTCTACCATTCTTGGTTTGAATACGTACCCATCCACACTTGAACAGAACCGTTTTATTCTCTTGCGAACAAGGTTTGTCACCGATCAACACACCCACGATCGAATCTGGAATGGCAATACTAGCCAAAGCCACTTTCCATCCCGTGCCTTCCAATCGAATGGGATGCGGTAAACGAATCTTGAAATGATTGGCTACATTGTTGGAAAACTCGCTCTTGCTGCTGTGACTGGGTAAAGTGATGTAAAAGTCACTCATACTTGAAATGTAAAGTCACGGTCGTCGCACCCGACACGAAATCCACCAACGTCCCGTCGTTCTCGGCAACTTGCGTCTCGATAATGTCGATCACGTCGCTGCGTACCGGCATATATTGCACCGTGTCCGGTACAAAATGTCTCTCTTCCAAGGAGTAAGGGATCTCCCGCACCAGATCCGTGACTTGATTGCCCACGATCATACTACGCATGGCATTCGAGTACAAGTACAACGGTCGATGATTGTGTCCGAACGCTCTCTCGTAAGCCCCGTCCAAATCCATGAAGACCCAATTGATGAAGACGCTCAGGTGTAGGACATCGGCATCCACTTTGTAAAAGATCTCGTCTCCGTTGTTGACGGGTCGGACCAGATCGATGGCCTCCGGCACCTCACGGGTCGGGAACTCTCTCCTCAAATTAGGACCCAGCACGTAACCCGCTTCTCCGTCCTGCAAGGTTCCCATTTTCACCCAACCCATGACCTTCGCCAATTCCAATCCGATGCTGAACTTGGGATAACGCGGTGCATTGTTGACCCGGATCGTCGTGCAGGTCCGCGAATTGTCGAGACGGGCTTCCCCGTCCTGGGCGCGGTTCATCACCGTGTAAGTCCATTGGTTGGGATCTCCTTTCTTGTGATATCGCAGATCCGACACCGTTTGATCGTTCAAGGCCCATAGATATCGATCCCGTACGGCATTGAAAAAGTCCGTGCCGGTCTTGGGAGGGGTTGCAAAATCGGTCTCCTTCACTTCCACCCTCTCGTGCGCATAGATGCCCGCCTGTGGATCCGACAACTCTTCCCAATCGATACGAAACAGGAACGGATTGTCCAACTTGATCCTTCGAGGGGCTTCGGGTAAAAACACACTGGTGACGCCCACTCTCCATCCCGGTTCCTTGAACTGTAACGGGTAAGGCATACGGTTCTTGAAATGGTGGGGTGCATTGTCCGGGAATTCCAACGTGCTGGCATGACTCAACAATTGCACGTAAAAGTCTTTCATGATTGCAACGCGCGTTTCTCGACCCAAGTGTCGTACTTGTCTGGCCAACCTTTCCAACGCACCAACACTTTATCCCCTTTACGTTTGACGATTTTTTCCACCCTGAAGAGATCGTCGTCCTTCACCGTGACTTTTTGCAGATCCTCCGCGTAAAAGGTTCCCTCCACGGGCGTCCCGTCCCACTCCTTGATCTTGTAGGTGGGCACGATGCCCGTCACCACTCGACTCACCACGAACACTTCTTCCGTCCAACCGGGTAAATACCCTTTTTTGAACGTACGGTACTTTTTGTTCAATCGCACGCGATCACCCGCTTTCAATTTAGGTGGAGTCCGTTTGCCTCGCAATCGTTGAGCGTACAGATTCTTCCACACTTGTTCCTCGTTCTTTGTCGTCACCTTGACGGGCGCCATCTTGATACTCCGATGATACGAGCGATTATAGCCCATGACCAAGTCTTTCAACGTCGGTAAATAACTCAACGTGTTCTTCACGGTGAAATAACGATACATGCGTTGTTTCAACGTGCGATTGAATCGTTCGATCACACTGGCTTTCGTATCGCCGCTGGTAGAAAAATGATTAATGTCTTTGCGTTTCATCAAAGCTTGAAAGGTCTTGTTATAGAATTCCTTCCCATCATCCGTCTGCAATCGACGCGGGACACGACCGTCACTGCGTTTCAGGATCTTCTCGAATGCCGCCGTCACGTCCTTGCCGGTCTTGGACTTGACGGGTTCCACCCACGCGTACTTGGACAACACGTCCACCACCGTCAACAAATAACGATACCCTCGATTGGATTTGGCAATGTTTCCCACCTCGATGAGATCCGCCACCCACTGTTCGTCCATGCCAAACACCAACACGGGCAGAGTACGAAAACGGCGTCTCGTCGGTTTGTGAAGCGTATAGCCCAAATCGGCTTCTAACTTTTCGCGGACTTTGTTCACCGATAACTTATGCGACTTGGCAAATCGTTCCACGCCTCCCAGACTCCCTGCCACGCTAGGATCTCGATACCAAGACAAGACCTTGGCATAACGATCCACCTTCTTCTTCTTCTTTCTCTTCATAATAGACTCAAACGCACCAGGCAATCCCGGAAGAGGTCGGGATGATTTTTACGAATGAGGGCGTACCATCCAAATGAAAAGGGTTGCTTCTTCAACCACAATATAAACACCACGAAACGCCCTACATTCTCTTCCACGTGCGTGGCCAAAAACACCGCACACGGGTCATCGCTCAAAAAGGTAGGAATGGGAGTCGAACCGTATTGATCGTACACACTCTCGCAACGCGCGCACAGAGCGTTCCATTCAGTCAAGTCAGACATGATTCTCAAAATGACTTTTATTGATCGATACATCACCCTTTTAATCAGACTCGGACCCCTCATTTTTTTCGATGGGGGTTTCCCTCACAACCTCCTCCTCCAATTCTTCAAACACGTACAACTTATAATATTTACATTCTTCCCGACAACACTCATCCCCGTGCGGTCTCCACTTCAAAGCTCGACTGCTATCGTCCTGGACGTAAAACGCCACTCTCATGGTTTCTTTGCAATCACTGCAAAGTTCACGTTCATTGGCTTCGAGAGCATCGAAGAAGAACCGATCCTTCCAGTCCGAGACCTCCCGTCCGAGTCGAAGCGCCAGATCCACCACGTGGTTACACACATCTCGGTACGTCCTGGCAGGGCCCAAATTCACGGGACGTTTCAGATGAGCACTCAATCTCTCGGTCAAATCACGCGCATACGTAGCAGGGGCCACCAATCTCCGGATCTCTTGACGCATCATGAACGTCAACGATTCGGTGCCCAACAGACAATCACCCTCTTCCAAGATCTCGGGAGGACACGACAAAGGCTGAAACAAGATCCTGTCCAATCCCTCGACGTAACTCATCAAGCACCAATTACGAGTGAACAGGTAGGCGTACTGTCGAGTTTTCAACAAAGGTAGAATCTGATGTTCCCACTCGGGACGTTTCCCCAATAATTCGTTCACCGTCCATTCCCACTCCGGTCGCTGATAGAACAAAAAGTCAAACAAGAACAGTTCTCTGGAATCATCCAAGTCATCCAAGGGCGTGACCTTCCATCCACAAACGGACTCGATCAAATTACTAATCTCGTTACTGTTACTGTACAACACTCTCTTCGTCGTCGTCATCGCGAATATAACAAAAAAATGATTTACAAAAGATATTTATATACATGCATGCGTGTCCCTATTTCCGATTGGTGTATACGACATGTCCTTATAAGGGTCTATAAAGTCACCATTGGTCAGGAGAAATAAGCACGTGCACCATCACGCGCAGCCCACGCCTGAATCCACCCCTGGATCACTCGGCACCCAAAGTTGATTGTTCATCTCTTTCATAAACACATCCACCGTCGCTTCCTTGTCTTCTTTCTCCCTAAACACTTTCCAACCAGCTCGAAAGGCATCGACCAATCGACTCACATCAGCGCGATCGTTTTCGTGCTCTTGACTAAACTTCAAGACAGCTTTGGCCAGGACCGCTCTGTACCTGTTCATTTTACAACCCAGCGTCGACACTTCTTCCATCAAGATGGTATCGATGATTCGTTGTAACAGCGAATACAAGAAATCGGGTTTCTCCTCCTCCTCCTTCTCCTCTACAGTCTTCACAGGTTCGTTCTGAGGCACTTCCATCTCTTCACCGCCAATCGTCGTCGTCAAAGTGTATGTGAACACCTCAACTCGTTCACCTTTATACAATTCCTTCTTGCCCTTATTTGGGCATAAACGTACCCATTGGTCAGAATCATTTTTTACCTTATTTGGTCATAAACACAGCTCATTGGTCAGAATCATCATCTTGACCTTATTCGGTCATAAACACACCTCATTGGTCAGATTTTCACGCGTGATCGGAAAAGTACGACTGCTCACGTGATACTCAACCTACATAAAGCGCCACACTCACCGTGTCGTCATTTCAGTTTTCCTCCGTCACCATGAACGAACACAGCGTCGAAGAACAAGAATCTCCCACACGGTACATGTTACCGGAAGGTCAATTAGGACAGATGGTGGACCCACCAACCGGTACACCCCCCAAGAAAAGAAAAAAGGAGACATGTGAGGGCGCGGTCGATTATTCTCTGAACGATCATTCGCCAGCCAGGTATCCCACCTTCAATCAAAAGAGAAAGAAGAAGAAGAACAAGAATAAGAAGAACAAGAAACCCAAGTCAGGTAAATCCGTGCACTTTCATTCCACCGTTACATTGAAAACCGTCTTTCGCAAACTCCAAGATCAACTCGAAGAAATCAATTTAGTCGACGAAGAGGAATGTGCCTCACGTATCACCGCCTTCGCCTTGAAACGAACCAGTCAGAAAGAAACTTTGAAATACCTGCACCAATACCGTCCCCTCACGCCCAAACGTAAACTCGTACTCAAACACATACAAGATACATTGCAACGAGAAAATGGTAACCAGTCTTGATTCTCCTCCACAGACCCCGTCGAAGAATTCGACCCCGATGAATTTCTGCAAACCCTCTCCAAGCTAAAACAAGAAGAAGAACCCGTCTACAGAAATCCTTCACCACCCGACACACCCCTCTTGTATCCTTGCCCGGTTCATCCCAGTCAAACTTTGGAGCCAAGAGAAACCGACACCCAGTGGGGTCATTGGGAATATTTCAAGTGTCCCGTCCAAGGTTGTTTTGTCGTGTGCGGCGCCAACGATGTAGGGCCCTACCTAGATTCGGCCCAACGACAACTCTACGAGAAATACCGAGAACTGCCCTTGGACAAGATGAAGTGCTACTGCTGCAAGCCGTTGGCCATGACCATGTCCCATTCCGAAAGGAACCCCAATCGGCTCTTCTTGAAATGCTCCAAGCGATTATGCGATTTTTTCCAGTGGGTCGACGAATACCCCACAGGAAAAAGACGCCTCTGGTTAGAAGCCGACAAGTTCATTCCACTCTTTGATGGTAGAGTGATCAAACGCAGCGTCCAAGATGTCCTCAAAGAAACCCCCCTCCAGAAAGGGGTGCGTCAAAGCATCGACCGACACATGGGTCCCTTCGAAGGTAATTGGCACCCTGAAGACCTCACCCCCAAAGAAAAACTGCGGTTAGAAAAAAGGGGACTGGACACACCAGAGTTCAATGACGTGGTCCGTGATACAGTGCGAAGAGAAGTGGAATGGTACATGACCAAGTGACGTGTCAAGCATTCATTGGTTCACTCCCTTTGCATATAGAGACATTCATTTTCCAAACCAAGTCATTTCAAACATGGAGGTCATACAGGACAATCTTTGCTTCATTCTCGACTTAGAAGGATTCTTCATCAACAAAACGTTTCATGCCAGAGAATTGGGTTACTACACTTGGAACGGAGAACATGGCCGCCATGCTTTCTTCATCCCCATCCCCTACAAGGCTTTAAACGACAAAGACCAACGAACCGGCCATTTTGTCTGCCGCAACATCCACGGACTCACTTACCAACCCAGCCGACAAGAACATGCTCACCTTCCCATGCTGTTGAAACCCTTGGTCAGGAACCTATATCAAGAACACAAGACAGAGGTAAGAACTGTTGTTGGCTACAAGGGAGGTCACGTGGAAAAAGACTTGTTACAAA
>JAEMPF020011562.1:6905-16349 GCA_022496165.2 Catalaphyllia jardinei
AGACCCAGGTCTCTGAGTCTTTTCTTTGTTAAATTTGTATCTTGGGCAGTCTCCGTCCAACTTCTACTGCTATTTCTTTTTAAATACTGGACTGACAAATGCACACTCACAGATATATTATATCGACATTTACGTGTGGGTCACCTGGGACGACTGGAGGATAAAACATGTTTTATAGAATACTAAACCAAAAACTTTTACGCGACTTTCAGAAGCAAACTACAAAGTTCTTGAAACAAGCTTTAGAAACTTGAAGTTCACAGATCGAGAAATCTAAACAGGATCTTTGTGGGAAACGGAAGTAAAGAGCAGTAGAAAAATCCAAACATGACCATCGTTGGGGTAATATTTAGAGCTTACGTATTTTCGATAAGCTCTTAGATAAACTACCTGAAACAACTGTGTGTGCAGTCTTGCGGGAACTACAAGTTAATAAAAAACTGGTGATCACGAACTAAAATTCTAGATATGGCCTTATCTCTAATACGTGCCTACCCCTGGAAGGGAGAGCTGGTCACAAAACTTAAATATTGCCCAAGAAAGATACTGTGATTAACTACCTTTAATGTTGTCGAAATGTTGCACTACAATGATTTATTTCCGCAAAAGAAGGTTTCTCAAGAGCCATGCATTGTCAGAGAAACTGAAACCAAGCAAGACCTAAGTCAAGATCCTCCGTTTATCTTCAGCTTTTCCAAGTTTAAAAGCTTTTCGAAAATATTAACATTCATGACAGTTGCCGAGGTAGGCCTCGATCATGCTTCTTCGAGATACTGCCACTTCCTTCTTCTTCCTCTCAAGTGGTTTAAAATGGCCGAAATTTCAGACAACCTTTATTAGGTGAGCCAAAAAGATTTTCTAAAAAATTCCAGAATATCTGAATTAAGATATATTAGAAGTATTTTAATTGGTTATACGGTTTTCACGAGGTGCCAAATATCGCCGCTCAGTCGTTAATGTGTGACCCAAATTTTGGCCATTTTATGTGAGTTGTCTTTTTTTTTTTAAATTGCAGCACTTTATTTCCACACAAAATCAGTTTTGTGATATTTTTTCCCGTCTTATCAATATGCAGTTTAATTAAAATTGGGAAATCGGAGAAATAACTTTTGCAAAGTCCACATAATAATCAATAGTCATAATTATTTCAGGCCAAATGTTCAGCGATTACCATACATAGCTCCCGAGACGCTTTCTGCAAATTTTGGAGAGGACTGGAGGCCCTTATTCGACAGGAAGGTGTTGGGGGGGGATGGGTGTAATTATGACATTTCTCAAATCGTGGCCTGACCATGTTTGTGCCTTGAGGCGACGCTACTTTTAGTCAGTATCAGGAATCATGGCCTAGATCTGGACGAGACCGATTTCTTGAATTAATTGGGGGGTGTTAATGTCAGGGACCTTATAGTTAACGCTCATCGTCGAGATTTATAGTTTTAGGCTTGTTGCCCTTGTTTTTCGGTTTTAGATCGCTTCGCTTTGAAAAAAGGTATTAGGCTTGTATTCTTCGTTGTCTTCTTTTTTTGCGAACCGTTATAAGGAACTCGCTGAGAAACTTGTTCAGCTCTTGAGGAGTCAACTAGTCCATTTGTCTCATCTCGCCTTTCAAAACAAGACAGTCGTAAAACAGAGCAATATCGTGTCGGTCTTTTTCTTGGTGTTTTCATTCTCCTATTCGTCTATATGAACTCTTCTACCGATGAGTCTAGGCTCTGAAAATGGTTAGTCTGATTTGAAGCCATCTTTCTAAAGAAAAATGCGTTAAAGCTCTTAGAAATTTCGTATTTGTCAGCCAAGATGAGCGGCAAGCGAGTGACATGGTTTTGTTTACTAGTGAAAGTAGTGATATCGCCGATGCTTTTTGGCGCGTAAATCTCGGTATGGAAATAATAATAATATTTAGTATCACCCAAACAGTGCACTGATGCAAATCCTGCATTTTGATTGGCTACGCTACTAGGTGACTATTGGCAATAGTAATCGAGTAGCAAAATTCTCCGGTTTTTCTTTCGTTTTTGCCCCAAATAAATATTTCTTTAACTTGCATTTGCTAACATTGTTGTTGCCTTTTTTGTCAGACTAGTTGGGTGATACTAAAACTATTAGACCCTTCGCCCTCAAGGCCGACGGGTCAATAGCCCATTCGGCTTCGCTTCATGAGCTATTGACCAGTAGCCCTTTCGGGCTACGGGTCTAATTGTTAATTAATTACATACTTTCGAAATAACTCGAAATTAACGCATCTGTCCTAATGTATTATGTTTCTTTTGTAGTCACCTATCCTATAACCAATTTCAGAACTTACCTGCTGGGATTTTTGTTCATTGTACTTGGCTGGGCTCGCTTTAAGTAGAGCATTAAAATGAAATACATGGTGAACGTGATCTATATATACGTGATCATTTACGTGATATATATCCTAGAAAATATAAAATTTCAGAACTTTAATTAAAGAAATGGTATGACGATAGTTCTACTAATAACATACTGTTTATTGGAGCTTTGGGACAAAATTAAATAAACCTTGAAAGATGTGCCCGCCATATACCTTCAAAATAATAAATAGAATTTTTTTGGTGGGTCGCGTCTACTTGGCACGAGTTAGATCTAAGCCAAGATAGATATCGTGGTTAAGTGCCTTAGTAAAATGATTTCTTCCCAAAGTTGGAGTCTTCTTAAGTAGCATTGTTACAGAAAACCGAGAACAAACAACAGAAACAATGCCCCTAGCCCTAAAACAATAACAGATGCTACAATGATACAACAAAAGCAGCTTACGACAGCCGCTACACTACTGTTTCTTGCTATTACCCGTGAATGGCTTTCAACATTTGAAATGTGTCGGCCATGCAAAAAATCTCAGTATGTGTGAAATAAAAGCATCACACCATATAAAGTGCTTGAAGCAATAAGGAATAAGTATAGACGTTCTCTGGTAAAAGGATTCAAAAAGACCATGAGCTTTCGACAGACTGAACTGCTGTCTTCAACGGATAAAAACGTGTGAAGAATAAGGGCGAAAGAAATTTAAATATAAAAGAAAATTCGCAAAAATTGAAAGATGAAAGTAGGTGCTAAAAAGTTAAAAAGAATGTCAAAAGTGCTAAAAAAAAATAATGTTTCTTTAAAAGAATGTGGTATTGTCTTGGGAGCGGGCACGAATTTTTGTCCGCCCCAACAGTTTTTGCCGTGTGCCATGACTCCAATGTCTTTCTACTCCGGTTGTTCGCTTTGTCAGTAATCTTAGAGTTGTTGAAGTCAATAATGTGATTAAAAGTCCAAGCGTGTTTTGCGATGTTTGAGCCTTTAGTACAATGCTTTATGTTCCTGATGTGTTCTTTTCTCCTAGTAGTAAAATTGGATGGTGCTTAAACCTAGGAGGGGACTTATGTCCTATTGTTTTTGCACCAGCACTGTGGTACAAATCCTTAAATAAATAAATAAATAAATAAATAAATAAATAAATAAATAAAGATCTTTTAGTTTCGCCAATGTAGTTCCAGGAGCAAGATGCGCATGGAATTTTATAGATGAGTTTACATTGGTCATCTTCGGCCGGTCGAAACTTAGGGATAGGGAAATGCTGTTGTAAAGTTTTGACCGGTTTGCTGGTGACTTGGATGTCGTGTTCCTTCAGGATTCTTGTGAGAGGTTCCGTGATGCCTTTGATGTAAGGAAGGACTGCTAAGTTACGTAGATTTGTTGACTCAGCCCATTTAAAGAACATACCAACCAACTCTTCTGGTGTGGGTGTAGGTGGTGGAGACCTCGCTTTCTTTCCTATAACATCAGCAGCGATTTTTAGTGGGATACCGTTGGAGTGTAAAGCGGTGCAAACACGAGCAATTCCGCGAGTTTTATAAGGTTAAAACCACGAGGGGCAGCTGAGTGGTTTTACACCCGATAAAACACGTGCTGCAAGTTTTTTGAACGACTTGAAAAACATTCTTGGAAAAACGTGGGTCAGTACAGACAGTTATGCTTTTGTGAATGTTGGAAATTAGCGTACGAGAAAAACATTAAGGATTAAATTGGTATACAATAAAACCAAATCTCACACGTGTTTTGAACTCCTCTGCTTCTAAACGAAGAAGACATTGCAATCTGTTCCAGAGTTTTTCAATTCGGAAGAATGAAAATGCCGATGAAGAGAAGAATTTAATGCGGAGTGCTACCCCAAAGTCAATACGTGCAGTGACTTAAATTGTTTGTTTTGTTTTTTTGTGGGGGGAGGGGGGTGGAAATGGCAAAATAGTATAGGAAAGACAAAAATCGAGCAATCAAGCCCTACACTATCCCAACTAACAAGTCTTAGTGCAACCCTTTCACACTAATATAGCCAATATGACGGCTAAGTCACTCAAATTTGTTCGCGTATTAAATTTGTCGAAGAACTGTGCAAAGAGAATGGTGAAAGGTATCCTGCACGATTAATGCACAGCGTTGTGTGTGCGATAAGTTAAAAGAACATTGAGTATGTCAGCTGATAAAACACCCAATACTAATAAGGAAAAGGTTTCTCGATCGATACGAAGTCACTGCACGTGATGTATTATTTTCCATTTGATAGGTGAATAGTTTTTAAGAATTATTAATGACTTTTTGAACGATTATTATTCATTCCCTATCAATATTCATTAATCCTCATGCATAGAATATAAGCATGCCTGGGTTATTCATAGTCGTCAGTTTTGCCTAACTTTGGCTGGTATCGTTTGAAATATACCCGAGCGTCCGTTCCAAATGAGCGACCCTGTAAGTGTCCAACAAATTTTACAGCCCCTTCAAGGCTCTGTTGAGCAAGCTGCTCCGCCATCCACGTCTTCATCTCAGGCGGGTGCAACATCAGGAACAACCATGAGCGGTAACAATGCGTCCTTCAGCAGGTATTAATAAAGCTGGTGGCGTCTAGGGAGGTGGCAAAGGTTATTGTTAAGGAAACCAAACAGCCCGTCCCCTTAAATCAAGGTTCGTTCACTGGACGAACGGGAAAGGCCCCATGCCAGAGGCCTGGCACCAATCGCAGTCCTAGATAACCTTCGGAGAGGAAGTGCTGGGTGTGTGGCAAACCGGGACACGAACGATTTTGCCCGGACAAGCGTTGAGGATTGTGAAGTCAGTGAAAGTGACCTGCTTTGAAATGGAATTCTGGATTGTCTTTGTTTTTTGCAATTGACAATAATAAAATCTAAAGGCATGGTTTTAGGCCTGTGTCGCCTTCTATTTTTTCTTTTAGAAATCTGTGATATCGAGGTTGGGAGAATTGATACCACCAGCGTTTCGCCCATAGGCATAACCTTGAGCCCGATTACTCAGACTACGGTGATTATTTTCTCCGAACTTGGACTTGCAGTCTCCTATTCCAGTCCCTTAACTCTCCTTTCTTCCCACCCCTAATATAGGGGCTGAACTCGGACAGGCGAAAGAAGAGTCCAGGATAACTTGCATGCACATGCTCAGAACGAATCAATCAAAAAATTACTAGGTCCTAACCACGCGCAATGTCTTTTTCAGCTCGAGCTCGCGCAATTTCTTTGACGTTGATATTGTGGTAAAAACGTAACTATCGAAATATGGCCATGGTTTATCGTAGTCTGTACTTTTATCGCATCGACAACTAGTACGCGTCATTACTCTTTTCCCAAACATTTTTTCGTATTGTTTCTGCATATTAAGCGAGTTTGCAAAAGTTTTTGAAAGGAAAGTCTAAAGCGTAAAAGTAGCTCATTTGCACAATGCACGGCGTACACTTTCAAGTCCGAGTCGATGTTTTCAATTGTCAACAAATCCTGGCAAAGATTTCTTTCGTTATCTTTGATATTGTGATTATTAAGATTATTAAGCCCTTTAAAGTGCCTATGAAATGAAATTTTAGCCCCCTTTTTTTATTCCAGAAAATTGAAATCTATGTTGCACTGATCAATAATTTTCGAATTTATGCTCTGTTCCGGCGCGCAAAATAGTTTTTCTATCCCTCCGAAGTTGGTAAAAAATGCAATTGTCGTTTTCCGAGGCCTGGTACTAGTGACGTCATAAGGTGTGTAAAGTTCGATCGCTCCACTTCGAGACAGTGTAATGATATCCTACAAAGGAAGCCCTCACTGAGCAGTCTTTTCGGTGGTTTTATTTAGTGAAAAAAGTCCTCAGATGATGAATTATCCAGTAACACATTATCTTCGTGTGATTTTGAGTCGCTGCAGTTAGCGGTGGAAGGGGAAGGCTCTTTTAATTCGATCGTTCGACGCTATCGAGTCGGGTCGTGGAAGGAGGAGACGTGACGGAGGAAGGCGAGGACGACGAAGATGATATACGCTTTGCGACCGTAGAATCTCAATTCCAAAACGAGGAAACAGTCTTAAATTGATAAACTATAAATCGGTCATGCCTTCAATGTAAGAAAATGGTGAAAGCGCTGTTCGCTTTGGCAAACTCAATATTTAACCTGATTTAACCGGTTGGGTCACGCTAACGTTGTGGTGCACACATCATCTGCAAACTTCAAGTGTCAAACGGACACCCACACGGCAATCATGTAAAGCAGTTGTACAAGTTTTAATTTTTAATTATTAACTTAACTGATGATTCTCCGTGCATAAAAAAAGATTTACATTGGGAAGCATGTTTTAGTTGCTTCAAACAGTATTTCCCCTTTTCTGCTCGAGGGGAGAAAATACATAATTACTTTATTAAATCCATTGCGGATTCCTATTATCTTATTAATTCATTACCAGTTATCGTTGTGTGCAACATACTCCGATAAATACGCACACGCTCGTTCATGACAAATACTCGCCCGCTCGTTAGGTGTCTCTAAAACTCTGACCGACAAGTGAAATAAGTGTTACCGCGGATTGCTTCAAGTCGTCTTGTTTACTGCTCGTCGATACAATGTCCTATTTGTGAATGTGTCTGGTTCTGCAACGTGACTCCCGATTTGTATGGCGAAACTGTCACGCAACAGACATCGCGCTAACCGAACGGCTTGGCTCGAATGGCTTTTAAATCATGTTCAGTTATAAATTTGGGTTATAGTTATAAGGGCAAACAAAACTCGACTCGAATGTAGTGTACTATTTTCCTGATCCTATCAACGAGGGCTGTTTTTTTTTTTTTCGCTTTCTCGCTCCCTCCCTCCGGCCGTACATCCTACCTATATCAAGATAATGTAAACGAACGGCAAACAAGACGTCTTGAAGTAACCGGAGGCAAACACGGATTTGTTATATTTTTCGGCTCTGAGTTATCATAAAAGCTCTGTTGAAACAAATTTCCCTATATTTGCTATCGCATTCTTGCATTAGGATTATCGTGCTGACACGTCCTAATAATAATGTTGTTTTACAAGTCTGCAAGAAATCATCAGCCGAAAACATGCGTGCCTGCAAAATCACAGAAATCACATTGATGCGAGGCCAAAATCTTCGCTCCCTTCAGTTGTTCCTGTTCGTGTGGAGACACGAGAGTACCACCACTAAATCTTTATTGAGACATCTCCATTGCAGATGATCTCTATTGTTTAAAAGCTGTCGATAGAAACTTTGTCCGAAATGGAGGGGACATAACACGGACGAATTCGTCGCTTCGCAGTTGGGCCGGTGAATCCGAACAAATCGCTAACAATATGCTCTAAAAACTGACTTCCTCTTTCGAAAATATAAGTAAGACAGTGCCTTCCGTGTAAGTGGGGTTTTGCAGCTTGCTAAAACAGGCCCTCCGGCAACGAAAAACTCCCCACTCCTTCGCGTATTCCTCTCAGTCGCTATGATGGCTTGAAGGTTTTACACACCTTATGACGTCTACTGTACTAATTTGCATATTTTGACCGCGCGCGGAATGTCGCACATTTTGACCCGAATTGGCCAACTTTGAAACTCGATAAAAAATTCGTACGTTCTTGTCCGAAGCCCAATGTCGAAAATTACGAATCAGAGGATCATAGACTTCAATATTTTAGAACAAAAAAGTGGTCAAAAATTTCATTTCATAGGCACTTTAAGGGATCATTTATGGGTGTTACGTATGAGTGCTCTGGGATAAGGATGGGTAAGGTTGGGAAAGGTTGGGGGCTTATTTTTGGTATGATTGTTTGGATTAGCCAGCGAATTCCACGGCGATTGCGGGCCGCACTCTGGGGTGACTTTCCCATAACTGAATACTAATGAGTATGCAAGAAAGATAATGAACTATTCCTTCTCTATTAATATTCATTAGTCTTCATGCATAGTAAATAGACATGCCTGGATTATTCAAAGTTGTCAGTTTTGCCTAATTATGGTTGGAATCGTCCCACTCACCCACCCCTTCCTGCTTACTCTATTAGCACCTTTCTTGTTTCCCCAGCTAGCTTGATCATCTGGGGTGACTTTCCCATAACTAAATGCTGATGAGTATGCAAGAAGGATAATGAACTATTCACTCCTTGCAAAACATTAAAAACTCACTCGTTCGCTGCGCTGACTTGATGCATTGCAACTCGTTAATAAAAAAACCTTCCTGCGCACTTTTCATGGAGTAATCTCTTTTTTTGCCAAGTTCTGGCGGATCAACCTGGGAGTGTAGTGGTGCAAAAGGGATGTTAGGAAACAGTAGTTCCGGGCTCGATACTAAATGCCCACTTACAAAATTTTCTTTTTCGTTCATTTCGTCGAGAAAATATACCACTGCTAATTAGAAAAAAGTGTTGTGAAAATTACATCGACCGTTTAGAAAATGGTCAGCTGCTTCGCCAAAGGAGAAGTGAACATTGGTGAACATTTGCGAGACAAAGTGAAAGCGAATAATAATTTTAGTATAATTTTCAGAGGTGAATATCAAGGACTACAAAAAACGGGTAAGAACATGAAAAAGTAGTCACCATTGTTCGTTTAAATACAAGTATGCAGACGCAGTTTTAATAATATTAGCTTACAGGTGCATATATTATAAATCAATTTATTCTTGCAGTTCAGCAGTAAAACAAAGTAGAAACACAATGCCAAAAATCAATTTATCCCGCCACTTTGTGTTATCGTTTTATCGAAGTTTTTCAACGTTGCCAATATCCTGCATAAATGAGCAGGTTTACTTTACTTTCAGTCAATAGATCTGACCTGGTGGCGATCAAAGTAATCAATCACTGAATTTACGTCAGTTCTAGAAAGCATTTTCGATTCAAGGGTGTGGCAGTCATTTTGGAAACTATTCAATCTTTGAAATATCCTAGATTTGGAGTAATACCTTGCAAGACCAGTCTTCAGTTTTTTTCTTCTGATAAATGTTTTAGTCTTAAATTAAGGAGGATAATATGTACACTATTATTATGCAATAAAAAATATTGGTTACCATTCCGTTTCAAAAGAAAACGAGCATTTATTTCGCTATCCAGCTTAGCTTTTAGGGAAATTTTTTTCGTATTGTGCGTGCACGCGCTGATTTGCGCGCGCTAATGACGCGAAAATCGTGCGC
>JAEMPF020011563.1:5175-16345 GCA_022496165.2 Catalaphyllia jardinei
AAAAAATTCTATAACTACCGGATTATGTCGTCTATGAGTTTAGCATTTTCAGCTGGCAGTGGATACTTGTCGTTTCTTTGCAGAATTGCAGCCGAGTTTGCCTGTTTCAAACCCAGTGCTGGCGCATTAAAAAATTTGTGTCTGAAAGATAGCATGTGCTTAAACCCAAAACAACGAAACTAAACAAATGAAAGCATGTCAGTGAGACGAGCGATGTAGGTGGCCCAGACTCGAACTAAGCCACGGGTGAAATCTTAGAGGACTTTGATAGAGGTCGTCGTTGCAACACGCACCACTATACTACCGAGGAAAATGACCCAGTTTTTGCCACTACTGATTTGGATTTATTTCCTTCATGACATAATGATGTGGTCGACTGAAATTACAACATTACAAAGTTAAAATCACTAACAGAATAGCGAGAAATCGGTTTATACGCGCGAGGCACAAATAACACGACTGGGCGTTCATATAACAACGAGAAATCTAACAAACAATCGAATAATCTAACATACGGACTAATCAAACAAACTTACTAACGTTTCCGGTTAAAAGCCCTAAACAGCCGAAACAGATCAGCTAGAACAAACGATTCGATATCACCGAAAAAATGCGAAATTGAGACTAGGTTTACACTAGAGGAAATTGTTCCGGATTCGTGATGAATCCGGAACGTTTTAGTACCGGATTTGTTTTTCCGTTTACACACAGGAGGACGAATCCGAAATAACAACATCCCGGTTTGGTCACGTCTCCGGAGATTTTGAATCCGGAATCTTAAGTGGGAACTTTGAATCCGAAAACTTTTGAATCCGAAAGTTTTGTGCTGTGTAAACGCTTTTCTCTCGAATCTGGATATCTTTCCGCCAGCGATATTATGAGTTTGCGGTATAACTAAAATGGCGGATGCAGCAATCCAAAGTAATCTAAAGTCGTAGTCGTATTGATGGCCATTGATAGCGGTCGCTGTTAGCCTCCTTGTTTTGTCACTGGTCCAGGCAGTCTTTTAATTTGTAATGGCTAGTGCTATATTCCTCAGAAACCAAAAAGGCGACGCAAACAATGTTGACGTCCTCCACACTTTATCGGAAATGACGATGGCACGATCGCTGGATGATTCTGGATAAGACCAGGACAAATGCCTGGTGGGACAACATGATGGGCAACAATAGCGTGATCAGCGAGTGGAAAGAAAACTTCAGACTGCCTCAACGTACCCCTAGGCTTTTTTTCTGGTGACATTTAGTTTCTCGTCGTCGAGGCAACAAACAACTTGTTGACCATTTTATCGTGAATGTTGCCGGAGTTGTCGTCCTGTGTAAACGGTCAGGAATCCGAATATCCTTTTAGTGTAAACGCCTACTAATCAGAATACTCTAAAATTGATGAATCCGGAAACATTTACGAATCCGGAAAAATATGCTCTAGTGTAAACCTAGTCTGAGAGCAAATTGTAAATTTGGGGGGGGGGATCATTTCTTTTTTATTTATTTATGTAGGTAGGTAGGTAGGTATTTTATTTACCACCACGTACGTTCATTGAAAGTTACAGCGATTGATAAATTAAAATATTACAAAAGTGTACAGTAGATAATAACTAATTATAAAAGTAAGTAAGAAGTGGCGAGGAGACCTCAAGAAACCGCCGGGTTTATACTGAGAGGTCCCCTCACCTGCAGTCATTTCATTTCGTTAATTCGTTTCCGCCCTCTCGCGTCGGCGCTTTCGTTTTGCTCGTTTCGAGGTTTCGTTTCCTTGTTGTATACCCAATTCAATTCACTTGGCGTACTATCGATGAGAATACTACCTCATTCCTGTAAAGATAGTCTACATTAGCGACGAACATTTCAAAAGAAAGGGCTTCGCTTCGTGGAAGTTTTACCACCTCTCACCTATACCGGCGAAGACATCACACCAATCAGTTCAGCAACGGTCTGTGCAGAACGACTTCCGTTCATTTGATAAATTCTTGTGTGAAAACACTTATAAATAGCACACTAGAATCAGGGGCGAACTCAACGAAGGGCGAACCATGTGAGCTTTTGCCTCCTGCTCACAATCAAATCTTCGCCACGAGGACAAAACAAACTGAGTCCCGGGCACCCAGGGTACACATCGAAATGATTCGACAGAATCCACTTGAACACGAACGAAGAGCATTATTGGTTTGGAGATTACCATACGTTATAGTTAGTTTGATAAAGTTCGTACTTACAATCGCTCCGTGTCCAATTCGGCTTAAGCCACTCAAGAGGCTTTGAAGTTCTCTCTTTTCTTTTCTTCTTAACGCAAATTACAAATCATCTGAAACTGAAAGTAAAAATGTGCAAGCAAAGCGTTTTATGATCTGCCTACATTCCGAGCTGATGCTAAATTTATTTAATACGACACGTTATTGACGAGTCATTCAAGTTCCAGCCGGTCACTTCGAAATGTGTACATGCAGGCAGTTCTAAGTTGCGCTTAGCCTTTACTCGAAACGTGATAAAATTGTCAAAATTGGTAGCGTAGGTTTCCTGTTCAAGTGCCTGTCAAATAAAACATTTTGAAGGACAAACATAATAATAGTTCTAATCGTAAGTTCTACGGAAGTTGCTCTTCTGTGCCAATTCAAACTGCAGCAAAGTTTCTACGGTTTTCCATTCCTACGAGTTACAATAATCACCAACTTTTCCAACTGAGTTATTTGCTGAGAATAATTGAAATCGTCCGGATAGCAAAGTCGATTGAGAAAATGAACACTTCTCTTTCCTGCTGCACGTAAAAAGCCCCGGGGGGGTACTTAACAAAGATTAATACGGGGAGGCTCCGCCCCGAAGTCCAACCCCTTACCCTTTTATATACCATTTTGGCAGAAAAGGTACCCCTTTTATATACCTTTCATTGAAAAAAAGGTACCCCTTTCAGATACCTACTTTAGGAAGTCTTGTTCTCATTTTCATGTAGTGCTTAATAAATATACTGACAAAGCTATAAGGGGCGTCTATTTCGAAACATTATAATTAAAGGCCCTTGTAAATACTTAGATGACCGATTTCCCTACCCTTTTATATACCTTATCTTGTGAAATCCCTACCCTTTTATATACCTGAAGCGTGAAAAAGGTACCCCTTTCGGGCGGAGCCTCCCAGTATAGGCCATTATAGGGAGTACCCCCCCGGGGCCAGATCAGAAAGCGAAACTCAAAAGCTCTGTTGCCACGAGATCAATTTGCATAACCCCCGCCGCCATCAAAACAGGAAGTTCAAATTATGATAATGAAATTTTTCTTGTGTTGATCATTTTCAAATCAGAGAAATAGATGATGATAAATGGTTGAACCAACCGATAAAAAAAAATAAAATGCAAATTGTCATATTACGGATGGCTGCAGGCTGTGTTTGAGCCAAATAAACAGGCAATGCGACAGGAAAACGTTCAGTGGTGAACAATAAATTCAGTAAAGACAATAGGGAGTTTATGTCACGGGCCTATGAGCTGATAGTTGTCCTTACTGTTACAAATTATGTGCCAGTCAAATCGAAGCTTTAACATCCCCCCCCGGACAACCCCCGGGCATTTGAATTATTGGAAAATGTTTGTTCAAATTCCCCTCCCGTGGCCGAAAAGCTGTTCAAATCCCCATCATAGGTCCATTCCAGGTGATCAAATGCCCCCAACCCCGGGAAACTTTTCAGTTGTATGTAAACATGTAGACAACACTCTTACATGACAAAGATAATATAAATGGTTCTTGTATACCTTCAAATACAGAGCAAAGCTTGGCAAGCCTTTGCTTTTCAGCCAGTTCACCACAAATCGGGTATCTTTCGCTTTGAAGGCATCAATCAAGGCTTGTCTCCGCTGTCTCCGCCATAATTTATCACACCACCTGAAATCAGCGCGACTCGTAACATGACATCGAGGCTAGCGATCAAATTCCCCATCTCCTATGAGTAGTGTTCAAATGCCCCGCCCCCGGGAGGACTAAGTTCATCAAATTCCCTCCCTCCCGGGCAGGAAAAGACGTCAAATGCCTGGAGTATGCCCGGGGATGGGATGTTTAAGCTTCGATTTGACTGGTACATTACTTTCTAAATTACCACCTCAGTGTTTTTTAAAACATTTATAAATATTCTTGTTCTTCGGCCATTTCAACTTTAGCAGGAAAAGAAAACACACGGCGGTTACAAACATTACCAATAGACAACGCATGGTCTAATAAAAATTTTCTGGTTTACTTGACGTTTCGTATGCAACAACATACATCTTCAGAAGTGAATGGTTATAACTGTTACAAACATTTAAAAATACAAAAATAAAGAGGGGAACTGGTGACAAGATAAAAACAAGGACAAAATTGATACTATCGATAGTTGATACTTCCGGTAGAAATTAATAAGAAATAGCTTCTCGCTACCAACATTTTCATTAAGTGAGGGTTTTAACTCACTGATCAAAAGAGTTTCCTTAATTTTACATTGTAAGTCGGACTTTCCAGTAGCGATGATTTCAAAATGGTCCCATTTGATGTTGTGACCGGTAGAGATTACATGATCAGCCAAAGCGGAAGCGTGACAATCTTGTGTAATAGTTTTAAAATGTTCAGTCTTCCTATCATGTACCTTATTCGTACTAATTTTCGCGAATTTGGAACACGAATATTTCGCGAGCATTAATTTTCGCGATTTTGCAAAAAATGATAAATTTAGGGTATTTAATTTCGCGAAAATTGAGAAAAGACAGACTTTTTATTGAATTATTACTGACAAATACAAAGATAATTGACAAATACAAAGAGCTTGTGTTGGCCTAATTATAAAGAGCCTGACCTAAATGGACATTTTAATGACTGCACAAAAGATGTTTTAAAAGAGCAAAAGGTACAAGAAGAAGAAATGAGTGATTCGTATGAAGAAAGCGCTGAAGTAGAAGAGAAATAGACTGATGACAATTACCATGTAGCTATAAACGTAGGTAATCATTGATTAAAGCAATTATAGAAGTGTGTTAATTTTCGCGTGTTTAATTTTCGCAAATCCTAATTTTAGCGAGTCTTTAATTTCGCGATTTTTACAACTCGCGAAAATTAGTACGAATAAGGTAATCGTCGTTTAGTTTTTCCGACTTAGAAAGAATCGCAGTCCCAACAAGCAGCCTTGTACACTACTTTAGATCTTTGAGAGCGGCTAAAACTGTCTTTGTATGGAAAGAAAGACTTAACCCTGCATGTATTATTAAAAATAACCTTAAGATTAACAAAACCATAAAATTTACTAACACAAGATTTTACACGTCGCGTAAGAACTTCACTTTGGGAACCTAAAAACGGCAAAACAAGGAATATATCTTTCTTTGGAACAGTGGTAATAGGTTCAGCAGGCTTGTTCTTTTGTCTGTTCAGAACATGATTAATGTTATAACAAAGCACGCCTCTCGCGTAACCATTCTGAAGAAGAGTTTTCTTTAAATCAAAAAGTGTTAACTGTAATAAGGAGGAACTCGAGCAAATGCGTAGACAGCGATAAGTTAGAGTGCGGATTAGATTGATTTTATACTTTCTAGGAGTGAAAGTGTCCCACTTGGTGTAGAGGCCAGTGAAAGTTGTTTTGCGGTGTACTGTTGCAGTGAAAGAGTTTAGGTTGCGCTTGATACGAACATCAGGGAACATCTAAAAATGGGATCTCGCGGTTTTCTTTAAATTCAATTGTGAAATTGAATACTCCAGAAATTTAGTAGCGGAGGCTACATTGTCCAACAACGCAAAAGTGTCATCCACATATGTAAACCAGATGGAGGGACGAGAATCAACATTAGCAACCCATTTCTCTTCAAAGTTACACATGAAAATGTCCCGGGGGGGTACTTCCTTATAAGAGGATAATGGGGATGTGCCGCTGGATGGGGTCGCATTTTGAAGACTGGACTGACTATAATGGGGTTACATTTTTAGTAGAGTTACTAGAATGGGGTCGCACATTTTCGAGATGTCTGGGATAAGAAAGTTCTGGCAAGCAGGGAAGATACGCGGTTAAAAAATGGTGCGTGCTGTTTTTTAATATTTAACAGTCGTCTCGCATTGAATTCCGTCGGTTCAGGAAATCACAACTTAAACATTAATGACTTGCACAATAGTGCGGAACCCCTGGGTCCAGAACAAAGTCCAACAAATCATCCGTGCTACGGTATTTATTTTGCGGCTATTCTATCCTCCACTGAAGTTAACACAACCCGGAACACAACTTGGATCTTCTTTTGAATTAGCAAGCGTTTGATCGTAGATGAAAAGTAAAGTGTTCTACATTCAATTTAACAAACGTGTCAATTCATTTTCTATTAGGTAGAGGCATCAACAGAAAGTGACTAAGTTGGGATCGGGAAAAATTACATTTGCCCAAAAGTGACTAAGATGGGGTCTATAATTAGCCACAGAATAGACTATAATGGGGTAGGGGTTCTGAGTGGCCAGCGGCACATACCCAGCAAAAATTGACCCAAGTACCCCCCCCCCGGGGAAAATGTTCGCTAATACTGGACCAAGTGGAGACCCCATCGATTTGATCGTAGAAATCACCATCAAACACGAAGAGGCTTTTCTTTGTTGCAAACAAAAGCAAGTCTTTGAGTACATGCCAGGGTAAGGAAGGAGGCTCAGGCAGAGCGTATAACTTAGCAAGACAAATTTCAATAGTCTCGTCGAGTGGAACGTTCGTGAATAAGGAGCAAACGTCGAAAGAACATATTATTTCATTATTGTGCTGATGAGCCTTCACCCAATCAACAAAAGTGAAGGAGTCCTTGATTGTGAACTGGTTCGTGGAGATCGGTTTAAGGACGTTGACAAGAAAAGAGGCAAGATTATAGTTGTACGTGTTTACTGAGGAGACAATCGGACGTAAGGGGCAACCAGTTTTGTGGACTTTAGGAAGACCATAAAGAACACCTGCAGTTGATCCACAAGGAAGGATTTTACTATAAGTAGCCTCATCAATAATACCATCCCGCTTGAGGTTCCGAAGATAGGAAATAAGACTGTTCTCCCTTGACTTGGTTGGGTTGTGTGACAACAACTTAAATTTTGTTCCATCGGAAATCAATTCTTTCATTTTGTTGAGATAATCATGTCACGCTTCCGCTTTGGCTGACCATGTAATCTCTACCGGTCACAACATCAAAGTCCGACTTACAATGTAAAATTAAGGAAACTCTTTTGATCAGTGAGTTAAAACCCTCACTTAATGAAAATGTTGGTAGCGAGAAGCTATTTCTTTATTAATTTCTACCGGAAGTATCAACTATCGGTAGTATCAATTTTGTCCTTGTTTTTATCTTGTCACCAGTTCCCCTCTTTTTTTTGTATTTTTAAATGTTTGTAACAGTTATAACCGTTCACTTCATACGAAACGTCAAGTAAACCAGAAAATTTTTATTAGACCATGCGTTGTCTATTGGTAATGTTTGTAACCGCCGTGTGTTTTCTTTTCCTGCTCAAGTTGAAACATTTATATTTTTTAAAATATTAAAATGTTCGCGGCTATCAGCCCATAGGCCCTTATTTTGACTTTCGTGGGTGCCAAGAGTAGAGTAAAAAGACGGCTAGGGGTGTGGTTCGAGTGTGAGTGTGGGTGTGGTTCTACTAGGGGTTTGGTTTTCCAAGGCTACATCGCCCTCGTTTTGTCGTTCGTTTCGTTCCCCTTTCGCTTATCTCCGTGTGATAGCTTGACCAATCAGATTGCAGTATTTGCATCAGTGTAGCCCCTGAGGAAGGTTAGTCCTGACTAACCAAAATGTTAGGCAAATTAGACTGGTCAGCCTTTTAATTGGTTTTATGGTAGAACACTACAAAATACTTAAAAAAGGCTAGGAAGTGAGAAACAAATATTGTGAAATATGTATAGAATCTCGGCCACGTCACACGAGTCAGTCACATTCTGCTGAGTAGATCCACCTTGAAAATGAGCCGCTTAAATGAGCCAAGCTCAAACTGGAAACACAGGTTGATTGATTGATTGATTGATTTACTTTCATTCATTCATTTATTCATTTATTCGTTTATTTATTTATTCATTTATTTATTTATCATTTCGCGGGTAATACAAAACAAAAACTAAAATTATAAAAAAAATTATCATTACTGTATAAATAAAAACAAGAGATTAGGCACAATTTGGAGGATTTACAAGGAAATATGGACGTGTATTGTGGCAGGTTTAGTACCTTTTGATAGGGCGGGACATGTCCAGGGGTTGGACACTGGTTGGGCTAAGAGTAGGAGAAAGTTCTAAGTTCAGGTTTTGTTCACGAGGACCCAAAGCTTACGTCCCTCCTGAGCCAAGAATCTCCGCAACTGAGTTCAGGTGGCTCAAAACAGTTTCCAGCCTCGTCTCAAGGGGGCGGTAATAAGATGAGGGACCCTGGGAACGAGGTTGAGATTTTGATGGGTCATTATCACTCTTTATCATTTGATGCTACAATTATATGGTATCAAAAAAACGCACAATCATTGGTGACCGATCCGGCAGTGGTGAACACGTTGTTATCATTTTCGTAACACAATAAGTTACCATAGCAAAAGTATGACCTGCTAAAAACACCCTTAATTTCAGCTATAGGGGCTTATAAATTGAAAAACGGCACGGTGAATTTTTTTATATCATCAAATTTTGAAAAGTATGATGATATGACGAAACTTTTGGCAAGGACGGCTGTTTTCGCAACATAACTGGTAAGGTAAGGTGTTTTATTAAAATTATTTTTTACGCATAGCATTTAGAGTAACTTTCGAAGCATTCAAATTACAAACCATTAACAACGGTAACGCACTTCTGCGAGGCCTGTGGTCTGCGATATCCTTGCGGCTTGTGAGCATATTTTTTTATTGAATGACCGCTGACGAAAAAATTCGCAGTCTCTGAGATTGAAAAAAATGGCGGCAGCGTCGGCGGCAGCAACAAAAAACTTACTTATTATCAACGTTTAGCTCCCAATTCATTTCTGATTTAAAACCACGTTAAAATGTCCTCAAGACACACAACAACACGATCGTCTTGTGATAAAATGCTCTTCGTAAATTTGAACTTGCATATAGCAGCTCTTTTTTTTTACGTCTTCTCCTCTACCAAAGCACACGATTGTCATCGTAACTTGGAGACTGCATGGCAGTCAGATGTGGGGTCATCTCCTGTCGTATCAAGCTCGCTGGTGGCGGATTTTAATGGTGATAACGTAAAAGATGTGCTTGTAGCTTCTTTTCATGGTCAGGTGTCAGTCGTGGATGGACGGTCAGGTCATAATCTTCCAGGCTGGCCAATTACTCTTCCTGGAAAACTGTTATTTGCGGGGCCTTTGTTGGTATGTAACAGACTGTCGAATCCTAAAACCTTAGATTTTAGCGTAAAACAGGTAACCAAATCTTGAATATCTTGAATATCTACATTTGCATCATAACTTATCTGTTATTTAGATATTACTTACTAAGACTACAATTTAACTGCTTCGCCTGTAACAGTTAAGGAGCAACTTCAGAATACCCGTCCACTCACGCCCTCCCTAAATCTATTGATGTCGTGGTCAGTGGTCCGCAGTCGGCTAGCAAGTTTATAGGTATGTAATAAGAGTTAAACTAAAGTGCTACCGCGGTCCGCAGTCCCATAGTCAAGAAATAAGCATTAAACTAATATAAACTAATAAGTGTTGAACTGAAGTGCTACTGCGGTCCGCAGTCCCGTAGTCGATGTATAAATATTACACTAAGTGTTTGAACTGAAGTGCTACCGCGGTCCGTAGTCCCGTAGTCGAGGTATAAATAATAAACTAAGAGTTGAACGGAAGTGCTACTGTGGTCCGTAGTCCTGCAGTTGATGAATAAATATTAAACTAGGGGTTGAACGAAAGTGCTACCGTGGTCCGCAGTCCCGCAGTGGATGAAAGAATGAGGTATATTCGTGGTTTTTATTTACAGTTATTATGTAAATTATGTCGACTGCGGTACTGCGGTAGCAGGAATTTGAGTTGTATTTCTGTGGACGGGTATTCTGAAGTTTAGCCAACAGTTATGGCTGAAAGTCCACAAGCTGTAAAAAAGAATTGTGCACATTAAACGTACCTTTTCCAGGATATCCCACAAATATGGTATAGATGTTCAGGGGCTGATCGTGTGTTAAGGCCCGCACTTGTGCGTTGTTACAGGCCAGAAGAAGTGCGGTTTTGGTAAGAAGCGAGGGGACAAAGTATCCTTCGCAACTTCCAACGGAAACGGCTTTGTTTTTGATGAACTCGTAGACTTCAGTTTTAGGAAATAATTTTCGGTGTGAAAATTAAACGCTTCTGGAGATTCACCCAGGTTTGTTCGTGTTGCTTGTTGAGTTTTGACAAGGCATACATGCTGACTTTGCGCTTGATGACCATTTGGAAACGATTGCAGTGAAAACAATCAGTGCACTGTCAAGGGAAAGGCTAGGAAGTTCCTTTTGGAGAAGTTGGCTTGCGAAATCTTTACCAATGGGAGCTCAGGCGCTTAATTCAAAGTTTTAATAGCATTGTTTATAATATTCATTTAAACAAATTCTGAAATGGAAAATTGGTGCGAAATCAGTCCATTGAAAACCAGGATGTGTAAAATTTTGCTGAAAGTGATAAGATAAAACTACACAATAGGCGGGAAGTATTAGTGTAATTGAAAATCAGTGAAGAGTAAAAAACTGAAAATCAGGTGGAACCTGAAATATGAAATTTAACACAAAAAGTTAGAGAAATATTAGAAGTAAGAGCAATGATGAAGGCTGTTAATCGTTTAGAATCCCTGTCTCAAGTTCGGAAATATTAAGTTTTCCTCCAAGTTCATTGACGTTTTACATCGGTTATCATGGTATTAGAAGGAGACATTAATTGAAATTTTTCAGTCGCGTTGTTTGTATTCAGCTTTCATGTTGATTTGGTAACTGTGGGACAGCAGGAGCAGGTTGCTTATTAAGTCACCAGTACTACACTGTATAAACTGATAGAGTTGAGGCATCCCCACTGAATTTACTCTTATAATTCTAAGAGCGAGCATGAGTGATAAGGGAATTTAAGTTGCCGTAGGTCTTAAAAGACCACAGTCATGTAGTCAGGCAACACAAACGCCCTTAACTGAAACAAAAGAAAGCAAGACTCAATGTGGATATGGAGGAGGCAGTTATGGGTGCAAGAA
>JAEMPF020011564.1:0-10508 GCA_022496165.2 Catalaphyllia jardinei
ATTGATTCTCGTAGAGCTTCATTGAATTGCTCCTTTCGGTTTACAACCAAATAATGCCTTTGGGAAGTGTTTTCTCACGACCATGAAAACGAAAAAAAAGTCATTTTTGATATTTCTCGGGGAAGAAACAACAGCGTAGTCCAAATCTCAAGCCTAACAAACATTGCGCCGTCTTAACAAACGAGAAAATCTGAGTCCAGTTTCTCTCCCGCCAGTAGCGAGCGTTGGCACAAGAGGAAACCAGGTGAGTGAGAATATCCTGTAGAAAATGACCGCCGATCTCACTGAACACAATACCAAGGCAAACCAGATAGGTCGAAGGAGAAATTCAACCGATTATCAAAGTTTGAACAATTGTATGAGCGACCTTGCGAGAGGCTCAGTTACGTGGCGAAACCTTATTCGTCGTCCGCCATTTTGAAACACTTGAAGGCGGGAACTGAGTGCGCATGCTTAGCGGTTTTTGAGACCTGTGTACACGCCCTTTACTTCCAAGGTATCAAGAAATCTGGGACATTTCCATAGTTTTTACGTATTTAAAGTCTCTTTACCCACCTGAGAAGCTTACACTAAAGGAACTTACCATTAAAACTACTATGTTGATTGCATCATTATCTGGTCAACGTTGCCAGACAATTCACACTTTGGATGTCAATAATATGGTCTTGACGAAGGATCGTTGTACATTTTACATACAAGAACTTCTTAAGACATCAAGACCGGGCAAACATTTTGGTAAATTGGAGCTACGGGCGTATCATCCAGATAAACGCTTATGTGTTGTTACCTTTCTTGAAGAATGTTAGACGCACCAAACCTTTGCGGGGCAGTTCCCGTTTGTTTGTTAGCTACCAAAAGCCACATGATTCTGTCACTACCGACACCGTTGGCAGATGGCTCAGGAAAGTCCTCGAACACTCTGGGCTAGAATCCGTAAATATGGATCCCACAGTACACGAGCGGCCTCTACATCGGCTGCCAAAACCGTCAACATCTATCCAGAGTATAATGGTGCGCCAGGATGGTCAAATGCAGAGACTTTTAAGACGTTCTATGACAAACCTATGGACACTGAGGCTGGCTCTTTTGGAACTTAACTATTGCATGCAATAGATGCTTGATGTGATATATTGAAGGTTTTTTTTTGTGCAATATTAAAATTGTTTGTTGCTACCAGACGAATTGGTATAGTTCATGGCCATATGCTTTAAAATCTCACGTGACTTCGTAGCGACATTGACCAGTGACGAAGTAGAATTTAAAAATTAAACGAGGTTTACCTGTAAGGTGAAGTTTGATTGTAATTTTACGAGTTATTGGTCTGGAGCGAAGAAGTCACGTGCCCACCCAGGCTAGACCTATTTTACACTTATTACCCAACCCAGTCTTATAATAGTTTTATAATATGGCCCCTCACATAACTTGCTTTAAAAACTGCCTGCTTGCTTCGCGCGCGCTATCTCACGTGACTTACTCGTTCCAGACCAATAACTCGTAGAATTACAATCAAACTTCACCTTACAGGTAAGCCTCGTTTAATTTTTAAATAAAGGTTCACACTCCCTGTCCCAGTGACATAACAGGGCATTAAATGTTTAGTTTCCATTCTGCTAAAGACTCAGAAGGTATTCATTATTTTTCACTACCTTGCACCTGTGCTAACTAATTTTCTTTAGTTTATTTCTTTTCCTCGTACATAGGAAAGTTTGAAATTCCAGTTTGGGGGTGGGGGCGGGAGGAATTAGGGCAAATACTGTACTAAATGTTCCAGGAGATAAATCCTACTTTGTAAGAAAATCCCTGCATTCTACATTTGGAGGAAACATTTCTAGTGAGGCGGGACATGGATTGTTTTTGGAATTAAATATCATTTTAGCCATCAAATGGCAGGACATCCTATATGATATGAATACGCACCTCTTTTAGAACCACTGCCAGAAGTTCTGGTACTTTCACAATCGTAATTATCGCCATTACTAGTACACTCATCATCATCACTGCTGTTCACTTCTCGTTTACACTCTAGAAAAGATTGAATAACAGAAATTTCTAAAGCAAAGTGCATTAGAAATGAGATGTTGATTCCCCTTGTTAGGCAGTCAGTATCTTCAATAAACAATTTTCTAACTTTGAGTAAAATTTTCCTTGTTAGCCTGATAGTTACCATGGTGGTAATGGAGGTATTTTTTGTACTGTCTAATTAGGTATAAAAGATACCTGTTGTGATATTTTATTTCCGGGCTTTGATAAAATCTCTCAAGGGATTTTTTTTCTACCACAAGTTACCAAAATGGGTGCGGCTTTAGTTTAATCATGCTCCTCCAAGGTACCAGAAGGTAGATAACTAAGCCACTTTGAATGCAGCCAGTGAAAAGTAATTGAAGACCAAAAGGCATATTAGTAAGAGCCATGTGAATGAATGTAGCATACTCAATGGATACCGGCCCTTCCATGGCTTTCTTTCCTTTCTTCACCTATCTTTTTATCTTCCCTCTCTTTCTTTTTTTTCTGTTCCTTCTCCTTTACAGTTTTTGCTTTGCACTCTTCCATGTCTCTTCTCAATGTATTGATATTCTGAAGCAGTTGGCCTAGTTCACTGTATTCCTCCTCGGTTCCAGATCTTTTGGTAATTCAGAGAATAGGGATAACCATTAATTCCATTACAACAGTCTATTTGGACTGGGAATGATCAAGTCCTAAGGCATTTGGCATTGTGGGCACAGTCTTGGCACCAATGTATGTATTTTAAAAATGTACTGTTTCAGTGAGAGGCTGTCGTGAACACCATGAGATAACTAAGTAGCTTATTCGACTGAGACAAAGGGGTTCGTTGTTAGAACTTGTTTGTTTAAAATAGTAATGAATGATACTTCTGCAGATTTCCTATTGCGCTCACTATAGACCTTACAGGTATGCATGGGCTGACCCTTACTTTTTGATCGACGCTTTGTCATCTTGCTCATTCTTCTCAATAAGCCTTGCCAATCTACATCTACATCTACATCTACATTTATTAATTGACAACGCTTTCGCATCAAGTCAATATAAATAAAAATAATAATAATAATAATAAAAAACTTGCAAAATTATGTATATTTATTTGAATTTCAAATGATAAAATTATTTCTTGACAAATGGGAGAAATACATATATACACATAAATAAGGAAGATAATATCAAAATAATAAAAATAATAATAATAATAAAATAAAATAAATTACAGCGGTCAATTATTTCTAATAACTGAGAAACAGTGATCTTTAAATGATGAAAAATTTACACTGGTACGAATGCCGCTTGGTAGAGAGTTCCAGTCTCTTATTGTCCTTGGATAAAAACTATAAAAATAATAATCATGATTGCAATTGGCTTGAATAAATGAATCATTAGAAAATGATCTAGTAAAACGCTGTTTGGGTGAAAAATAATCAGGTATTGGCAATGCAATGGAGTTGTTAACTGATAAATAAAATATATTCAATCGGTGGGCTTTACGTCTATCCTCTAAAAGATCTAAATCTAATGACTGTAGCATTTCTGTAACGGAAGAAGTTCTCTTATAATCTCTTTTGATAAGTCTGGCCGCACGCCGCTGGACTGCTTCAATTGAATCAATCTGTTCTTGTCTGTATGGATCCCACACAGCAGTAGCATACTCCAAATTAGGTCTCACAATGGTTACATAAGCTGAACGCTTTGTTCTTTCAGAACAAGGGTAAAGGTTGCGTCTTACAAAACCAAGTGACTTATTTGCTTTGACCACAATATTTCCCACATGAGAATTCCATCTTAGGTCGTTAGATAACATAACTCCCAGATAAGGATGGTTCTTCACGGGAGATAGCTTTTGGCCATTGATGTAATAATCTATCAACACAGGTTCCTTCTTCCTAGATACCTTCATTGTATGACATTTAGTCACATTAAACTGCTCTCGGCACCCGCGGCCCTTTAAGTCCACTCTGTTGCTGTCGGATCTGAACACTCTTCTGAGAACAGTTGCTATTTCATCCCAGTCTTAATGTGTCTGTGGCTTTCTAGAAGCAACTTCTTTAGCCAGGGCAAGGTCATTTTGTATGCTTGGCCATCTGAACGGAGCCATCTAGGAAGCTAAGTATACATTCATGTATTCACATATCATCAGAAATTGTAACCAGAAAGTAATCGACCGGCGAACAAATTCCAACAACAAATAGCCGGCTGCCATGTTTGTTTTCATTAGTTCGTTCGCTTCTGTTTTAGCTGAGAAATCGTCTTCAAAATTACGTTTATATGAAAACGAATTCGATATTTAACAAGCGAAATAGTTTTTAAATGTAGTATTTCCTTTCAAACGTGGGATTGTGATGTTTTAGGCTGAAAAAATCCTTGCGGTAAATCACTTACCTCTACAACGTGTTCTTGCGGTAAAAACGTGAACCTCGAACTGCAAACCTGACGCCAACGCACTGGTCACGTGATTTCTTGACATTTGCGGTTCGCGGGAAATGCTGGAAAACCTCAATCTTAAGGTCTTTAATAAACGGTGACTGGAAAAAAGGCCACCAAACTGTTGAGGCACTACAAAACCCGAGCTCACATTGTGCAAAGGCCGCAAGACCACTCCAACGACACCAGACAGGAGTGCATGGAGCGCACAAAAAAAAAAAAAAAACGGTTTGGTGACCCAAATTAAAAATTTCCACCAAAAAAAAAAAAAACAAAACAAAACAAAAAAAAACAAAAAAAAAAGAAAAGAAAAAGCCACTGGCATTCCCTTCCGGCAGGTACTTAGTACTTGGCCCAAAAACAAAATAAGAAACGAACACTCGACCTCAGTGAACTATCGAGATTTGCGTACAGAGGCACAGACCTTAGCATATGCGATAAACCGCGTCAGGTAAGTACCTTTTTTCTACTTCCATGTTACGGGTCATATGACTGTGCGAATGCATAAGCTACTGGCCAGACCGTGGGTAGGCTCGATTACCAGCCGCTGTTCGGGAAATGAGCCTGCGCCCCTACCCCGAAGGCACGGCTGGACTCGTGAGGATTCTTTTGTTAGTCTTAACCAATCCGATAACTGCCCGCAGACTTTTCTCGGGCATACATTATCTCGGCAGTCTGGATTGTGGCCCGTAATTGCGGACGATTTGGAGTTGATATATGGCACACGAGAGTACTTCAGAGACAATTAAGATCGAACGTTTAAAAACTCACAACGAGAAACGCTAGAAAGGTTTGTCAATGGTTAAGATGTGTTCATTTTTCAGCCAACATTGATATTTATGGCTTCCGTGAGCGTTGAGCTCAAGAGACACAACAGTCAGGCAAATGGAAGTATTACGTTTTATTGGGATAGCGACACCAGTCTTTGGCAAAGCCAGGCAAAATTATTTTTTAAGTGAGCTAAATCGTGGGCAAAGCAAACCGACTAGCAAAACATACGTGACAAATTGTAGGGTATCAACTTAACAGCAGAAACCATGCAGAACAACATGTCACCTTTGACAGACCATGTCGAACGGCGTTAGCTAAACGTACTCCAAAAACGAACTATTCCATAGAATACAGCATTCACGCATACAGCGCACTTCCGCAGCAATAATGTGAACCAAAATAGGCTGTAAAAGCAAAATTAGAAAAAATAGAAGGGCAAATTCACAAATATTTAGAGCCGTTGATTGTAATCAGATAGCATTTCCGGCGACCAGGGACGCCGCATGAGTTAAATTATGAACTGACGTCACAAACGTGGTTTGCCGTTCCCGCGTCCAGCCGTTCTTCTCGGGGTGGGTAGGCCAGACACGAGAGAGCGGCGGAAATCGAGCCTAGGCTGTGAGTTGGTTTTCGAGTATGTCACTTGCTTTTATTGTTTGTTAATCAAGTACATGCTTACTCTTGCGTAATATAATGAAATTCCGGAAGCTCAGCGACCAGAGACTTGCTTTATGGAAAATCAAAGGAGACCTGTCCAAGTCGCGGATACGTACAAATTACTGAAAGAATGGCTTTGGCTAAAGCGGAGCGCTGTTATGGAATACTTTCTGTCTAGACTCGTGGACGTACACTTTATATGGGAGATTGACTGACTTTACAGTAACTGTCGATCAGGCTCCCATAGGGTAATCTTGCTAAACAGTGTAGCTATAAAAAAAAACTTTTGTTATAATTTATCACTGAAGATTTTACTGTGTTTAAATAAATATAGTATGTTAGAGAAGATGTATGTTCATACTCCTTCAGTAATCTATAAAACTAGTTGTTACAAAGTAAGCGGATTACGAGTTCCTTTGTTATCAGCATTTACTGGCAGGTAAGTTTTCCCTTCTCATTGCATTTTCCAATAATTTTTTTTTTCGGATTAATTGTATTGTTGTTTCTTTTTAAGTTATCTGTTAGATAGATACCTAGATAATTTTATTTCATGCCAAAATTACACAGGGGGTGGTCTCCCAGTCCCCCGAGCCAGAGGCTCATGATAAAAGCGTTTGACAATAGGCGAAGATGGATGTAGAGTAGGCATAAATAGATTGTGCTAGGCAACGTTTGAGCAACTTATAGCGTTTTGAGCAACTCTTTGTAGTACCAGCAACCTAGGGCAACTTTTGCTTTTCTTGGCAACTTTTGAACAACAACTTGATAGAAAAGCGATCCAAACTATAAAAGGTCGTTTCATTTTGAAGGATTTTATTAAAACTGGTTTTATAAAACTGATTTTATTAAAACTAAGGATATGCAATAAAATGACGATAAAATAACACTTACATTACGCCCACGAAATCTAGACAGCGGCTATCTACCTAACGGACGCTTAAATCCAGCGGTTATTTGCTGCAACATAGAGCCTGCCGCCGGCCCTCTTGGTATTTGCTGAGAGTCATTATCATGGTATCGCAATCATATCCCTGCCAACTCTCACGTATTATGCGTGAGTCTCAGGCCTGCAGATCTAAAATTGTGATCTCACGCATTCAGACCAATTTCTCACGGCTAATGTCATCGCGCAGAATGGGTATTGTTCTCGTGACATTTACTTGCAGTTCATGGGTCTGTCACATTTTCAATTATTGTTCAAATAAACGCAAGGAGACGGGTCTTATTGGTTGAGATAACGCGCACTTTTTCCTGTAGGGAATATAACCTCGCACATTAACTTGAAAAAGGCGGAGCATTGAAACAATGAACTTTTTCTGTATTGTTTCCGCGATTGTTTAGCCTATTCGCACCTCTCGAAAGTATACCCACCGCTTATTCCAGAAAAAATCGAGTGAAAACAAGAACTGGTTAGGAAAAAATTGTCATAATCCGTATAAAAGAAAGCTGAAATCGCATGCCCTAAAATATCGGTGCACGAGAGCAAAACAATCGTTTGTGTCTAAATCCTAATTTACAAAGTTTGGCTAATATGTTGGAAACAGTTTGCTTTGTTGCACCAGGCGCAACTGATTTAAAATTAACAAATGGTGTTATTGTTGGATCGCGTTCGATCGAGTTTCTTGAAAATTGTTCGTTTGTATCGCTAGAAATTCTTCGTTTCAATTAGCTTTCTCTGACCTCTCTTTTCGCCATATTGATGATGCTTCCGTTGATCGATGGCCTATCGAATTTGAAAAACTTTGACAACTATCGAGGGCTTTTACCATGTACAGTATGAATCTTACAGCTACAGAATGCTGAGCGAGAATCAAGGCAACATCGTGTAGCGCCTCGTTTCGACAGCTATTACTAGACGTAAAGTATGAACCACCCATAAAAGCTCTTTATTAAAACATTACGTTGTTAAAGAGCGATTGAGTCTAAACATATTTTTTTCCTGCTGTGTGCTTAGTGTTGCTCGTTATTTACTTGTTACGCTCGCATGACAACGAAATCAAACAAAGTCCATTGATCGATCGATGGCCGCTTATCTTATCTGAAAAGCTCTGAAAACAATGAACGGCTTTTGCTGCTCATGATCGCGAAATTTTAAGGCAGCGCGGGTTTGATCGTGGTCACTCGAAGGGACATTGTTTACTCTTGGCTACTTGCTCTGAAAAGAGCTCCGGATCACTGGTGTTAATATCTTCCTCCATGTTCATTGCGCGTTATGGGCGAACGACTCAGCTGGGAGACCAGTCAGTTTAAAATTCGCGGCAAATAGGCACTCATTTCATCTAAATGGTTTTCTGGAATGGGCATTGTTAGTTTTGACAGCCATTGTCTTTCAGTCCTGAGCGGAAGACAAGGGCTCTCTTACCTAAAACGCGCCATTTTTAAACGCGACTTGACCAGGCAGTTTTGAAATTAAACGGGATAGTGGTTCTCGTTCATCAATTACCAAACTTAAATCAGCCTGGCTTGTACTAAAACCACTCTGACTAGCAAATGTACATTGAGTCCTATAAATATTTTTTAAACTACCCATCAGGAAAAGAATATTATGCTAGATCTTCTTGGCATTCCAGCTGTGCAGGCTAGAACTTCAGCACACCTTGACTAGAATATAGCCTGGATTTTTGCAAGAAGGTCATTTGAGGTCTGCACTTTCAACTGAAACGGGTGTAAAGAGAGCCACATACTCCACCAGTGCAACTCTCTCTGCTTCTGACCAAGCTGCAGGCTGAGGCTGACGACTATATTGGAAAAAATAAAGGCTTGCAAACATAAAATTAAAGATCTGACAGTGCTAGATCTCAAAACGTCTAGTCGGGCCTTGTCGGCTAGTGTGCGGTGGACCAAGAAAATTTGACGGGGCTCCCGCGTACCTAAACCAATGAGGAATTGTCATGAGAGTCACGTGAACAAGCGTCTTTTCCAACATGCGGAGATCGACTTGGCCCCAAACTTAAACTCGGCTAGTCGCGACAAAAAATCGGCTAGTGTGCGGCAAGCTGATGTCCCGACAAATTTTGACCCGAAAAAAAATATATATCGTTTCTGTTTTCTTCGTCAAAGCCAAGACAAAAGTATTTAGCTGTGAATTGGCAGCAGACCTCGCTTCGAGCGACAAAGGTTCTTTCTACAACCAAGACGAATGGCTACAAAAAATGTTTTTATAAGCCCATGAAACAGCAGTTGCGAGTTCACAAACCTTCCGTTTACATTGTCGCCGATGTCCACCGGCGCCGGACTGTTAGCTTCTGTTCTCGATCGTTTTCTTGCCTTTGGCATCTATAGAAACCTAGCTACAATTAAAGATAAAGTCATCAAGACGTTTTCATTGCTGCGTGTAATCTGAACTATTTGAGAAGTCAGCCGGTCAAATGATTCGGCGTTTACTAACCTCAAGGAATAAACTTTTGGGCCGGTTTTGAAAATTTGTCTGTTTCTTGTTACCTGTCAAACTACTATTGTTCAAGAAAACTGATACTTTCTTTTATCGATAACTACACTTTTATTTGCTTGACGCCTAGGTGTCGCGCTAATCTCATTGCGGGCGAAATTTTATATTCCCTTGTTTTTAGTTACGAAAATTTGGGCGAGTTGTATGTGCATTTTGAATTCCAAGTCGGCAGCCCTTGGACCAACTTGGCTGAAATTTCGCCGAATTGTTGTCAGATATCTCACTTACGAAACAGTTTCTGCGAATTTTAATTCCTCTTTTCATTTTAAAGTAATAGCCTATTTTCTACTGGCGGTGGCAATAATCTCTCATCCCCGAATATATTACCCTCGAGACAGGTTCCTTGCTCTTTCTTCTCGGTGAGAGACCAGAGGAGCCTCTGCTCGCAACCGTAAGATTCTTTGATCTCGCCGCCGTCCACGGCCAGGAACGAATAAATTAAAAAAAAACAGCTTTTGACAAGTTTAAAACGGGTTTTAAATTTAGGCATGGCAGACTAGAGTCAAAACGCTGTCCTTTTACGACAACGCTTTCAATATCCGCTCGTTTGGCTAGTTTGCAAGAGTTTTTGAAAGGCGTTTTTTCTGACGCGCACGACTAGCTCATTTGCATAGTGTAGCGGGTGCACTTTAAGTCCGAGTTGGTGTTTTTAGATTGTCAACAAATCGTGACAAAGATTACCCTGTGAGACAGAGGCGCCTTGCTCTTTCTTCTCGGTGTATATTTGCAAGATCTGTTTTAGAAGAGCAGAATTGCTTGTAAAAAAACGGAATGTGTTGCGAGATTCTCTTGCCGATTTTTCACAGCGATGACAGGGAATAAAGCAGAGAAGAAGAACCAGGGCTCTTCTATGTACTTTTATGCTCTGATTTAATGGAAAAGGTGTGTTTTTCAGCGTCGAGAATTTCTTTAATTTCGCGCTGTGAATGAATACAATCCGCTCGCCGGCTAGTTATACGCTAAACTTTGTTTGCTCTGTAGAGAAAAGTTCTGTAAGAAAACTGTTTACTCCGGTATCGAGTTAACTTGCGAGTTTGCCAACCAATGCTTTATTTCTTGTTGTTTCTGTTCGCAACAATTTTTCCAGTTTCTCTGACAACCCAGCATAAGTGGTGCGGTAGAAACTGCTGTTTGCTGTTAAATTTACGTTGCAAATCAAACAGCATTTGGAAACTTTCAGTCTGTAGGCTTTTGTTGGAGTTTT
>JAEMPF020011565.1:0-10232 GCA_022496165.2 Catalaphyllia jardinei
ATGCACACATGGTTCTCTCAGTTGCTTTCTCTTATGTTACCAAAAAAGACGAGATTAGATATCTTCAGACCGGCTATGGTTCCTCTGAAATACGCAAAAAATCACGCCTGTTCTGCAGGCTAGGGTGGGTCGTGCGTCGAGCCAACTACGATGAAAAAATAGAGAACGAAAAAAGTAAGAAAAAAACTCCGCTTTTATCAGTTTTATCGCAATTACCAAGGCCCTCCCCTCCCCACTACCCTCTTTGTCAAAGGGTTGCAAAGTGCGGGTAGCCCACAACTTGGCGGGAAAAAAGGGCGCGAAATTGTACGGCGTACCGTTTCCGGCGACTCGAGGGATACGTATGACGAAAATACCTTTATGATCGAAAGGGGATCAAGGGATGAAACGTTACCTCTTCAAACTGGAATGCATGGCTACAAAAACGACGAATTAGTAGAAGGTGAAGTGAACTGGTCGCTTATTCCCTCTGCAAGGTGATCTTGTTGTAAACGAAAATTTCTGCATCTGAAGACAGTAGGAAAATCTTTGCTGATGACTAAAATTTAAGCTTAGCTTTAATCTTACAACATTGTGGTACGTAAGCTTATTAAAGTCTTATATGTTTTTATCAGGAGCTCACAAACTGTAAGGAGGCACGTGGACTTAAACGCAATTGAGGAAAATTTAAAGGAATCAATCAGCGATCTGAATGGGTAATGAACACTTTTTCTGTAGGGTCAAACATTAAGTTATTCAAAATTTTTGAGCTTAAAAGAAAAGTTGACAGGTCACATGAGATACCTGTAAGTTTATTACTGGAATTCATGAAAACATTCAATAGACTTCCCACCTTCTAAATTATCAAAATTAATGTGAAAACTGAAATCCAAATCCTTCCTCTTAGCCAATTATTTAATATGCCAACTTCTGAGGCAACAATATTTCTTCTTGCCAGGGAATATACAAGAAGTGGACATGATCTGTCACTTGGGGTAAGATACACTCATTTGATAAGTACAGTTAAAACTTGTGGGCAAAAACCTGCATTTTTTGATGCCTGGCAAAATAGCTTCTTGTACCTTGGGGTAGTTATTGGCAATTTATGTGGAAATGCCCGGAACTTTGTCTATCTGGACTGCCTGCAGTGAATCCAGCTTAGCTTGTACATCTATGTCATCATCTGTGTTAAGTATTGATAAGCTGTATACTTTGTGATTTAGGTTTATAGCAAAATTGTGGCAAGGACTTCTGAGCAGCATGGCCATGAAAAACCAACTACTTCTGACATTCCTTCAAAGGGCTATCTTCCACATCCTTCAAAACTGAAGAAACGAAAGCGAAAGCATTACAAAAAAATACACTCTACAAGTCGCAATCACAATGGTTTTGATGTGACTGCCCATGTCACACAGTTAAAAAGAAAGCAGGCTGAATTTAACTGGTAAAAAAGTCAACACATCTCTTTGATATCTATTAAGTATATCATGTCATGTATGAGTTCATGTTTTAATTTCTCTATTTAATGTGAGCATTAAACTAATTAAATTAAAGGGTGTTTCACCACACAAAAGTGAATAATCTAATTTATTATCCTAATAATGTTGTGAAAGTTACAATACATGAGACTTCAACCCATGCTGGTAAGTGAAAAATGAAATTTACCTTGCTTTTTTTCTCTTCTTTTCTGGAAAGGCTCCCTACCATTCTGGTAAATGACATGACATCTTCATTCTGTTCAGTTGATGAAGACCCATACCCTCAAGACAGCATTGGTCAAGTGCAATGTGTTCCTAGCACTCCTACTTTAGTAAATGAATCATTTAAGTTACATAGTGGAAACATACTGGAGTCATGGCAGCTACCAACCCTGCACAACAGTGGAAGCAGTAGGGCTGCAGTGGATTTATTCAACACTTACCATCAGGTAAATGATTATATATTTATGTCATTAAATTAAATAATAGTTTACATTACTTTAAATATATTTTGTATAAATTCTGTGGCACAGTGACTTTAATTTCATTTGAGGGTATATAAAGCACTGCATGTTATTCCTTTTTTCATTTTAGCCAGAAAGTCTTAACATTTCATCAAAAGAAATGTGACAGTTTTGCTCTACTAGTGCTCTACTCCTTAATTTTACAGCCACCACAACTATCTGGGCACTATAGTATACCCCGATATGCTGTTGCAAGGCGGGAAATCCCACAAGAGGAACTCCAAGATGAAGAAATTGACATAATATCCTTTTCAGATAATGAAATGCCCCTGCCTAATGAAATAAGATTTTTCTGTCTACTAGAGCTAAATACTTAATTCATTTGCACCAATAAACCCACCCATTAAAAAAGAGTCATTTGTAATTTTGTATTAGCAGTTTGACCCAAGATTAGTACAAGTTAAAGTGTTGCATGTGTTTGTCAAAATGTGCAGTTCAAGAAAATATCCATACTCCCTCCACAGAAGGGATTGGAATTTCCTGGGTAGTAGGGAGTTCTGAAAGGCAAAAAAAAAAATAAAGAAATGTATGAAGCTTAATAGGAATTTCAGAGGGGATAGGGAGGGGGGTCTTACAAAAAATCCCTTCCATGAGGGAGGTTTGGATATTTTCTGGAATTACACAATTTGTCAGAAAAAAAATTAGAGAAAAAATTAAAGAAATGTATGAAGCTTAATAGGAATTTCCAGAGGGGATAGGGAGGGGGGTCTTAGAAAAAATCCCTTCCCATGAGGGAGGTTTGGATATTTTCTGGAGTTACACAATTTGTCAGTTTTCTAGTAAATCAGTCACATTGTGATAATTCATTAATAAATTTGTAATTATTGTCATCACAGTGATTAATAATTTTCTGGTGAAAACAATATTGCTGATCCTTGGGATCAACACCAACATCACCATCTTCAGTCAACACTGTCACAAACTATGATCAGACTAGAGATATTTCTACATGAACAGAAATGAAAGATTCCCTAACTTTGAAATAAAATCTCCACAGCACTGCCAGAAGTTTGACTGACTTTGACAGTTTCAGTTCAAGAATTGAACAGCCATGGTTGAATAAACAGCACCCTCCATTTTCACCAGGAAACCTCTTTTTTCCAATCGCAAGGCCTCTAAAAGAGGAATGATATCATGTGAACAAAGCGATATTTTTTACTTACATGCATGTACTGATCAACATATCACCTATTAGTAATCATTTTGAGAGCACTCAAGCAAAAATGTTTTTTTTTCCCATTGATGGAAGACTCAATCAGGAATTTGTCGCAACATGTTTGTGGATTGACCCACGCAGTTGGTTTGTATAGATACTGAGAACCCAATAAAAATGTCTTATGTCTTCTATCACAAATGATCTCCACTTTGGTCACCTCTTACCTCTTCTAACCCTTTCCGGCACCTCTAACCTGGCCCCTCCCCTGTCCTAAAGGGTTTATCAGAGTAGGTACTAAAACAAGGAATGACCTAAAATGATCTAAAATGACCTAAAATGATCTGAAATGATCTAAAATGACCTGAAATACATACATGGGAATACCAATAAATTGTTGTTGTTGTTGTTGTTGAAATGATCTAAACTGACCTAAAATGATTTAAAAGTGATTTAAATTACACTTGACCGATTTCTAAAACTTCATTTAAACTTAACTGGAATTAGAATGGTACTTCCCAGTGATCTACATTGAATATCCCGAATATGCCGTAGATTGCTCCAACCATTTCTATTTTATAATTCGTTAAAACACTGAAAGTCGTTTTATCTCTTTCGATCACTTTAGAATACTGTATTCCTGGCAATTACTATCATTTGTAGTTTTTTCAGTTAGTTAATCTTTTCTGTCACGCTCTGTAAATTAATAGCTGAAGATTGAGAACTAAAACCGTGACAGGAAATCAGCGTTACATTCGATTTCATGCCGAACGCCATGTGGTGGTGAATAATCGATCAGCGGCTTGTTTAGTTGTTATGCTGTCTGCTCTGTTCTTTGTTTTGTTCTCTGTTTCAACCCGCCGAGGTCATTTTTTCATCTAAATCACCAAGGGAAAGTTCGAAAAAGATGTTCCCATTCAATTTTTAGCTCTCAAGGGATAATTCTGAATTTTTTGGACCGAAACATCACTTCGTGTTATGTTCATGTTTATCAGTGTCTATGGGCGACCAACGTTCCTGTGTTTACTCGAGCGACTGAACGAGGTGAGTAAAAACAATTCTAATTACTTCTGGTTTTGTTCGATTTTGCTGAAGTTTGAACATGATAAAGCTGGATTGTTAAGGAATAGAATCTTCTCTGCCGGTGTGTGGTAGCTATCAAGGCAAAAGTGATTTATCGCTTTGAAGTCAGGGTTTTGTGCAATGCTTGGGTTCGGCGTGAATTTGTAATCAGGGATTTTAGTTCACCCGGAAGAAAAAAACACTTCTGCCAAAGGTCATTTCCTTGACCTTTCATGTTTGGAGATGAATTTCTAGTGCAATAAAAAGGTTTTTGACGAGCGGTGGTTTTTATTTTTTTTCCCGTAAAAAACGTGTGACAAAATTGAGTAGATCAAACATCATGTTAGCTCATTTTTCCATCAGTAAAGGTTACTTTCGATCATTTTAGTGTCATTTTAGATTTATTCGAGATCATTTTAGGTCATTTTAGATCATTTTAGGTCATTTTAGATCAATTTAGGTCATTTTAGATTATTTTAGGTCGTTTTAGATCATTTTAGGTCATTTTAGGTCATTCCTTGTTTTAGTAACTACGGGTTTATCAGAGCCGTCCTAAATTGTTCTTGAAACAAGATTATTAATTTTGATCTTTTGTGTCATTATGCATGTGACGGTAAGCTTTAGTTTCAAAATAAGTAAGAAGTAAAATTCTATCGGCCAACAGAATTTAGAAATGTTGAAAAAAAAGAGACCATGGTGAAAAAGTTTCAGTTCGTCGATGAAAGCTAACCTTTAGACTGACTACAAGTCGGCCAATGATGCCATTTTCTGTCATCGCTAAGGCGACCGTAATATTTACATCCGTGTCAGTAAAGAACTATGAAGTCATTTATAACTATAGCTTACATGTAATATTCTGCCTACGTAATATTCCGTAATCACGTAGTGTTTGGGAAAGTACGCACTTTAATATCGATTGGTTCTCTTCGACACTAAATACCGCGTGAGGACTGGTTCTGGAACACGAAGTGATAAAATGGCTGCCATTACCTCGGAAGCGTAGTATTGTACTTATCGTGGTCGCAGAGTCCATGGATTTGTCCCCGAGAACTAATTACGTAGTTCATGGTCTGAAACCTTCACGAGTGAGTATGTTATTGAACAATAATGTTGTGCAGATGTGGTTTGTTGTCGTTTGTCGCTCGTCAACGTTAACATGTGTGTGTGTGTTGTTTCTTGAATCCGGACATAATACTGCCAGTCTGTTTGTTTATTACAGAATCCATCAGTTAAAATTGTGCGGGTAGCTGTTCTTGAAGGTGTTGAATTGGCCAAGAAGGACATTTTTGGGCTGAGGTAGGACTACGTCGATCCGATTATTTGTTTGTATGCATGCTTGGGCAAATTAAATTATTTGAATTTTTGCAACGCTGGTATCGCATCCCACTTCAATGGAAATTGATTGGATTGGATTCTCTGATTGACTTTGGCAGAAGTATTACGCGTTCCCATATGTAACGGTTACAAGCTCTAGATTTGAACGTAAAATCCAGACAGCTTAAAGCGAGTTTGTTCTGAGCATCGTGATTGGTCATAACAAATTCTAAATGAAATAAATTTATAATATTGTACGTGTTAAAGATCTGATCTACATATAAGCCAATACGCTCACAAATGCATGGTGTATTGACTGAATTGACCACTTGAAATAAATTCTATATCAGAGAGCAAAATGATGAAAAGGATTCTTAGCTTTTGAACCTTAAGCAACATCTGGGCAGAATTATAATTCCCTCAATATTGTTATCATTGACATTTTCATTTCTCTATTGCATAACACCCTTCTGTGACATACTGTATTCATTGTTATCACATGGCAAACTGGTAAAAATTAACAAATTTAGGTCAGTTTTTCATGCGCCTATCCTGTTATTGACCATGAATTTCATCATAACATTGTCAAAGTAGGTGTGGATCCACAAGGCGATAGCCAAGTGGATAGCAAATTGTCAAATTGTCCACTCTCATTTGCTGACGCATTGCATAAATTATAAATTCATGCGTCTCTCCACTTGACAATAACAATTAGCCAATGACCATGCAGGAATTTCTGCAGTTATCGTAAAAATGTGATTTGCAACTGCATGTCTCCAGTGACTCGAGGATGTTCATGCTACATTGATCATTGAATGGTCAGCCACTTCTCTGTGCCTGAAATTGAATTATAACGTGCAAAATTAATCACATGATCACAGACTTGCAAAAAAGTGGAACCACAAGTGAGCAATCCACCTATGGTATGGTAACAACTAGTTAAGATTAATGTTGTGCTCAAATGAGTTTTAGTAATTATAGGAATATGAATCTGCATAGTTTATACTCAGCCTGGTCATCTTTCCTCAGTGGCAAAATGATCTGACATAAACTGTTACAGTGTATCCTATTTTCTTAACGAAATGTACGTCATATTCATTTGACATAAATTCCAGTTCCTATTTGTGACAGTAAATTAACATGTTAATTTATTACTCACTTTAATTCAAGTATTCTTATGAATGTCATTTTCATATGTACTGTAGTATCTGTATACTTTTTCATTTTAAGACATGTTTGTTTTAATTTGTTATCTTTTGTTTAGTGATCCTTACTGCAAAATAAAATTGTTCAGGGGAGACAGGGAATTGGGAGAAATAGATGCTGTTTGTACTGAAACTATAAAAAAGGTGAGGATTTTTTACTATTGCAAATTGTTGATACAAAATTACTGATGTCTGTTCATAAGTTACAGTACAGTGGATTTCTCTTTTAAGGAAACCATAATTGATAGAATCACAAAAATGTAATTTGCATATACTTGTACATGTGTACTGGTAGCTTAAGTATAAGGCTACAAACTGACAGATGCACAGTAAAAGTTGAGGTTGGATTAGAATAACTAAAACAGTGGCACATCTAGGGTAGGGGCCTTACCCTTACCCTTATTTTGGGTAAAACAAAAAAAAAAATAAGATAGAAAAGAAGTTGTGGCAGGCCCCCCCCACCCCCACCCCCCCCCTTTCACCCTCCTCTTAGCTCAAGGTCTGGATTCACCACTGGAAAATCAAAAGAAATCTGAGATAATTGTGAGTAAAACAAAGGGGCAGGTCTCTCTTTAGTCATTCCCTCCACTCTGATCTCATCAGCTTTTTAGTGGTTCTTTTTGTTGTTGTTCTGAACTGGAAATTTCTGACCAGCAGTTTAATGAGTCCTGTATTTGGCAAAATTTATTAGAGATTTTATAATTCCTGGTACAGTGTACATGAACAATAAACTCTCAGTTTTACAAACCACGCCACAGTTCTAAGTTTGTCTTAAAACAAGAAGATCTCTGGAGAATTAATCTTGCAAAGTAAACTACGTAATTTGTCACATAGCGAAAGTGAAAGCGCAACATAATCACATTTCGTGGCTGACGTAATTTTTTTAACATATTTTAATATTCCCTTTGAATCCAGTGCTTCGATAAGACCAAAAGAAATTTTTTTTCACACAATGAAAACACACTATCTGCAACATTTTCCATGTATTATTTTATCAAATGTGTTTAGCAAGGTACAAGCTGTGTAAGTTGCAAGTAGAATAATATTATGGGATTCAAAGTCTCAACCATGATTTGGCCAGGTGTAGGTCTGCGTCTGGTCACTGACAAAACTAAAACAAACAAAATAAACCCAGTGCAGAGCAAGAAAATGAGGCTCCTAGAGGGGTCTAGAAGTGGTTGCAGCCCCTGGGTATACGAGGGCTTACAGGGGCTCACATTCCAGGGGCTATTATACTCAGAGTATTCATGGGTATTAAAGATAGGCATTATAAATGGCATAGCTGGGCAACTGTATTGTGGCCTACCATGAACAGGGCCTCTGATATTTTGCATGGTCACAGATGCAAATTTCAAGTAAATCTGTGAATCCTGCGAAATTCACAAAAAACACGCAAAATATTGAGAAATTCACTAAAAATTGTACCAAATACATGTACATGTGGGTACAATATATCTAAGACTTATCTTGGCTGTTGGGACTGTTTACTTATCGTAAACTTGCAAATGTATTGTGAAACTTTCATTGCCACTTCTATGAGTAAACAACATCCAAAAACCAGATGTTCTTAGATTAATTTTGCAAAAAAACTGGGCCCTCACTGTGGCCAGCCACATTGTAAAAGAGCTTTGCCAATGGTGCATTTCTTTAGCACATTGTTGTTAAAAGAACAAATGAAAAAAAAAGAACCTTGTGTGGTCAAACAAACCTTCATGATAGTTCAAGTAACTTGCTCAAATTATGTTTTTTCCTGCAAAATCGCCAGTTTTACAAAGGCAGCAATTATAAGAAGTAGGTGTTTCTGTTGCTGGTGTTAACATAAACTCACAAGATGATTGGTAAATGTCACATTAATAAACAAAACTTTGTTATGTGCTTCAATTGGTTTGCTACAACAAAGCCACCTGGATGATTTATGTAAACAGAGTTTATTCAAGTGGTGCAATGAGTTGTTTACCGGTAACCAAGCGATGTGTAACAAAGTGAAGTGAAGCGATTTTGAAAACTAAGAAGTAAGTAACGGAGTAAAACTAAAATTAGAGTATGTACAAAGCTATTTTTCAACTTCAGAAAATAAAAGTTGAAGTACATAAAATAAATCTGGCTTGAAAAGCTACAAAATAGTGACAGGCATCAGGAAAAATGACTTACTTCCGTGTTCACATTAGGGATTTCACAATACTAATCGCCGAACTCTTTTATTGATCTTAGCACAATGAAATAATGACTAGAACTGAATGATTTTCCTGAACACATTCGTAAAAATACTAACTAGTGCAAAGGATAATACTGGTAGCTTTCAATTCTCTGTTTCATTTACCATACATTGTATGTGGGAAAACATTTGAAAAAAATAACCACTAAAGGCATCATAATTATGATGAATACAAAGAAACTTTAACCCATTGACTCCTGCATCAAACTTTCTCGACCCACCCCAGATTTCCTGGCACTTTTTCCATGGGATGCCTATGGCATACCATGGTAAAAATCCGGTTCGGTTTGTTTTTCTTTGTAGGGACAAATTGCAAAGCTAGCCAATAGGACTTTTTATAATCTTTATTGATTTTTTATCAATTTTTGATCGATTTGTGTCATTGAAGAACGTTCCAAAATGTTCCTCGCAAAGTCCTCAAACCTTTCCAGTGAAGAAGTTCTTCTTCCTGCAACCGCTGCCGAAAACATGAAGATCAGAGCACTTTCAAGTAAGCAACAGATATGCAGATCGCAAATTTAAAGCAGCTTTTCGGACTTTAGAAACAAAAAGTGGCAATGTACATTTATATTACTTTGAAGTCGAATTCAAGTTTGGAATGATTGCCAAAGCCACGGGTGTTACTACGAAGTAAAATGACTGCAAAAGCGGTCGGCAAAAACTCAAGCTTTTGCTTTAGCATGAAGAATAATTTGAATCATGTAGCGGAAATTTGATCATTTTTTTGCTTTTAAATAGATTTCTTCTCCTCAGCGTGAGTGAAAATTTATTCCTATTGAACTTCCTTTCGCATTTCTTACATTTCGTTTTCTGTATTTGGGAAGTTTAGGTTTTAACAGTGAACAGTATATTGCACACTGGATTTCTGCATATTTAATTTACAGCGACCACCAACACAGTTTGTTTATTTGCTTCATTCAAAAGGTTTTTGGAGTGGTATTCTGCTACTACAGAACTGCCAAGAAAAGAACTAGACGGCCACTAACTTAACATTGTTAAAATACGACCGCTCTCAAAATAATTGTTTTCTTTTTAAATAAACAACTTTCATCTTTCTTTTGCAGCACCTTGATTAAGTGATATTTCGTGATATTTCTTGTTTTCAGTTTGCTTTTGCTCGCTCTGTAATATCCCAACAAACGCCAAGGAAATAGGGGTGGGTTGCAGGCAATTTCATGCAGGCACCCATGGGATTATCTTATATATGTTGTAGTTTGGAATTTTTTTCAGGTCAAATTTTTTTAAACCCAGGTTAAAATTTTCCACCTAGTTCATAATATTTAAACTAGGTAATTTTTTTTT
>JAEMPF020015881.1:5932-16331 GCA_022496165.2 Catalaphyllia jardinei
TTAATTAATATCATCATTATAATTATAAAGTACTGCAGCTGTATATACAATGTAGCTACTGTATGTCATTATATGATAACCAAATCTATGCACACACTCTGATTGACCAATCAACTATAGTTTATCATTATTGTGCTGCTAAACTCATGGAAATTCTGTGCATCTTCTGAATTGTTAGATAAAAGCTATAGACCACAATTTTCTATGGCTTAGGGGCATGGAAAATCATGCTGGATTTTGGAATAGCACTCAAAGAATTCATAAATCACTCACCTGCGGCTCGTGATACACGATTCTTCGTATGTTCTTCCAACATCCCGTGTGATTTTTGTTGTTTATCCTAGCAGACAGGTGATAAGAATAAAGCAAACTATCAACACAAGGATATTTCCTTAATTCACAAGGACAAGCCCTTCCTTTGTAACAATTGAATACAAATTGAACAATTCAGCCTTACACAACAGACCTCAGTACAAGGCTCTGGGGAATAACTTCAGAGTTTGTGGGGTTTATTACTCAGAGCCCCGTGCTGAGGTTTGCTATGTAAAGCTGACTTGTAATATATTGAAAGTGGTCTATTCAAATACGTAGTTATTATTACTATACTCATCTCTTTGCCAAAAGGTCTAGATAGTAGCAGACATATCGATATCTTAAGAAATAATACGACATTTTTTAACTTTAAAAACATGTTTCCACAGAAACTTCTGTCATGTTCAGTTTAAAGTACAAAGTACAGAGTTGAATATATAGTGTGAACCAAAAATGTTAATTAACTATAAAGACAAAAGGAAACATGACAATGTAAAATGTTACAAAAAAAGTTTTAAATTAACGTGATAAAGTTGATGATTAAGAGAAGGTTTTTCCCATTTAATATGAATGGATTCTTTTATCTTTAGCTGGAAGGTGGTAGAAGATAAAAGAAGCCATTCATATTCAATGGGAAAAACCTTCTCTTAATCATCAACTTTATCAAATTAATTTAAAACTTTCTTTGTAATATTTACATTGTCATGTTTCCTTTTGTCTTGTAAGTTACGTAAATGATTGTATTTGTGATTTGGAAGGGTAGTAAATAAACTGTGATCAAATGGAAAAAAAAGTTTCCTTTTGTCTTTATAGTTAATTAGCGTTTTTGGTTCACACTAATTATTCAACTCTGTACTTTGTACTTTAAACTGAAGATGACAGAAGTTTCTGTCGAAACATGTTTTTAAAGTTTAAGTGTCATGTTATTTCTTAAGATATCGACTCATCTCTTTCATTTCAGAAATCCAAAAGCTTTTAACAAAGCTCAGTAAAGAGAAAGGCTGTGAGGTTATTGGCAGGTGGAGGAAGGCTTGTGTGAGGTATTTTTATTGGTCAGTAACCTCAACGACACCAAAGCTTGGAGATGTCATACTGGCTAAATTCAAGTCCTTCCTCTATCACATCATAAATCAACACAAGGATTTGCCAAACCAGATCTTTAATAAGTGTGCCCATGGTATAATCACCACCCCGCGTCTTTGGATGACAAAAGGTACATGTATATATTGCCTCTTTCGGGTTAGACAGCATTTGGCGTCACTGTAAAGCGATCACTAACCACATACTTCGAAATTCTAATTTCAAAGGATCAATTGCATATGAGAAGTTGGTGGAAGCGAGCAGTTGGAGCATTTGCACCTGAGGAAAAAGTGGGAAAATGATCCAATTAATATGACAAGGCACACAAATTTCGATGGATAGTTCAATGCCTATATAAAGCTTACATGTCTGGAAGTGGAATTTTGTAACGTGGATGTGTAAATGTGTAGGCAGCCTTTCCACAAGTTAACCGGCCCCCCAAAAAAACGTTTCCTGTCTACAAGCGACACAAATATAATTAAGAGCACTACAAACCAGTTTTCGACGTCTTCTTCCCCAGAGAATCTACTCCAAATCATCTCGTCTTCCTCTTCTTCTTGGGCTATTTGTTCCTGGTATTCCGCCGCTTCTTTCTCCGTGGCAATCGGCTCAATATTTTCCTCGTAAGGCAAGAAGTCTTCGTTGGCTGAAACAAAACTGTCCTCTGAAGCCTCGGATGATTGTTCTTGACTGCTTTCACTAGATTCACCGGTATAATCGGACATTTCGACCTCGGAAACGCTAGCCATAATGAAATTCTCATACAAATCTCACTAAAAACAACTCGAATGTTGAGCCTCTGACGTCATGATTAAGAAATCTGCTTTTCAATTGCGGGCTCATTTGGAACGAAGTTCGGGAATGGAGCCAAATTTTAAGACACTTTAGAGCCGAAAATTATTACGTTAGAGGGTTTGTTGTCAACGTTCTTTGTCAATTATACATAGTAATCAACCCAACGATTTATTCTGTAGGAGGATAAGGGCGAAAAAAAGATATGAATTTTCGTCCAAGGGGCACTTAAAGCTTATTCAAACAAAGAGAAAAACCACGAAAGGAAAGGAAAACTGCCAGTGAAATGAAAACATTTCAGCGATATTTGTCGTCAATAAACAAAGGAAGCATAGCAGAAGTTTTGGACTTACCGGCTGCTGACCTTGACCACTTATTGGCAAAGCTTTTTTTTATAGATATCGGAAAACGGATGGTGACCGGATTATCAACCTGACACCCTGTCAGGTTTGCAACGAAGTATACAGAGGTTCCCTTCCGAAGGCAGGTCTCCTTTCACTGTCTTTTCACCATTCAAAAGGCAATTGGTGAAACTAGAGCAGTACAGCAGTCAACATCAACAAATTCTCTTGCTGTAACACAAGCCAGTTTATCAATATCTTCAGCCGAGCGGTTTTTTTTATTCGGCGTGGACATAGCAGCATCTCTGAAGGCCAGTTCAAGATCTTTAACGGGCCAGTAACTATAATCCAGGAAACTCAGAAAAGGCGAAGAGTTTTCATCGAAAGTGACGACAAAGAGTAGTGCTGATTCCGTTTAAATTGTATTTTCTTTTACCGACACGGCCGCACGGCTTTTGAGCAAGTTTGAAGCACTTTTCTGTAGGAATTTACGTTTGGCGGTTGATTATTGAGAATGTCGATGAAATTTCTCTCGTCATATATTAACACAACTGTACTAAAATACTTTTTGTGGCCGTATTGATCATTGTTTTCCACAAATAAATATATTCTTGACGGAGTACGCGTTAGTTCGCTGAATTCTGTTGTGCAGTTTGACGGATTGGAAAGATGAATGAATAGATAAGCGCGCGCATCACCGGATGTGAAGTAACCACTTCCCCTCGAATGAAGACTTTTTTCTTTCTTTAGAACCGTCTTGTTAGCCATATAATAAACAAGGTTCAGAAGCTACAAAACAGAGCAGCCCGTGTTCTGACCTACTCAAGCTATGACGTAGATGCTGGTCACCTTCTCAAACTTCTAGGGTGGAAAAACCTAGCTTGCCAGCAACGATTTCAAAGAGCTACGATGGTTTACAGGTCTCTGCACGGGTTGGCTCCGTATTAGGTATTTTTAAAGCTGACGAATTTTGTACCGTGGATAAATAAAGATTTACTACTACTACTACTTAATAGCCTCGACCGTTCGGTCGTTACTTGAAAATCTCAAACCTCGGCCTACCGTATTGACCTCGCTATCGCTCGGTCAATACGGCAAGGCCTCAGTTTGAGATTTTCCCGTAGCGACCTCACTCTCGATCGGTTAATAAGTAGTTATTATTAAACGGGCAGGAGGTCTGTATGGAAGAATCTTGACCGAGGTCGTAAGTACAGACCGAACACAATGAGGTCTGTACACACGATCAAGGTCAAGATTCTCCCATACAGACGGACTTAGCTCGGTTAATAAGATGTTTATTATATGGCAAAAACAAAAACAATTTAATTTGTCTAATGTAACTGGTTTGTACTAACTGACATTTTAATTGCGAACGGCGATGAGCCGAATTTTATTCTTCCACGATCCAAAGGTTGCTCGTACTCTTTTCTTTTTTTTTCTCATCAGCTATTTGGCACTTACAGAAATGAATATTGTTAGTTGAAAAAAGTCAATGATTTTGCATTTTAGTTTGCAACTTTTTCACTGCAAAGCATTACCAGTCTAGATACTGGTCTAGATGGGAAAATCTAGACCGCAGTCAATATCGTTTTCAGCCAATCAAATTCCTGAATTTGGCAGTTCCCAGTCCTTGTGAGACAGAGCCGTGTAATAAATTCCTTCGTAATTTTACCGCGTTAATACGGCCACTCAAATCAGCTATGTTCATCTTGCCATTGTTAATATTTTACACCTTGATTCAAGTTTAGTGTTTTTTTTGAAAAACTAAATTTGCATTTTGGATGTTCCAGTCAAAGAACAGTTTGTAGAAGTGCAATTATGAAACATCTCAAGATGTCACTCAGTTTGGACCAGTCATAAAGTTTGACCTATACCGTTAATACTTCCAAATTTCGCACAGGTTCTCTTTGGTCTCTACAATGACAACGAAGACTAAGACTAAAGTTTTATACATCTGCACATATTTCTTTGGGCGTTAGATCTCTTAAACCCCGAGTCACAGGAGGATGTTATTTGTTGCACTTACATTTTACAGGACACTTCAGGAACCCACTACATAATTCATAATCATATATATTACTATACATTCAAAATATTTCTCCGTTTCTGATTTGTTAAAACCACACACATAATTCACCATAACCAGCTGCTGCTGACAGAATTTGGGAAAACTTTGCCATATTGAACCGTTGATGTCAAATCGACCGCTGTAGGCTATTGACTCCGTTGACCGAGAAAAGCTGGGGACGAGTTTGTATTATTTTTGGCGAGCAGAAAAAAACAAAGATCGAAATGACGAAATTCCTTTAAGAACGGGGATTTATTTTGAATGAATAATAAAGCAATTATTGAATTTGGCTTTCTTAGAATATCTCAGGAGATGTTATCCACCTCGGTCCCTGGCCTCGGTGGGTAACACTCTCCCAGATCTGCAGAATTCTTCATATCCCATTGCTAAATTTTTATATAGCGCAAATGGAAATGCAAATATGATCAACTGTGCTTGAAAAATAAAGTTTTAACACTAAATGTATAAATGCCATGTGAGTCAAAAAGCCCTGTGCACCTTGGTTTGATTTTGACAGGTCGATTGTCCACTGACCAATCACAACAAAGTTGAGGATTAACAAGCGAGCAAACCTCAAAACCACAACAAATTTCTGTTGCTGATCGCAGCTTACGTTTCTCACGATAACATTCCATAAATTTTCTGGTGCTCGCGGTTGTCAGAGTTTTACAGTAATTAGCATAAGATAAATGAATAATAAACATCTAGTAAAAAGCCTATGCAATATGAAAAATTTTATTTAAGAAATAGAAAACATGTACCGTGTTTGTATCGAGTTATACAAACACGAGTGGAAGTTTGGGAGAACGAGAAATGCTGTTTTTCGAGTTCTCCCAAACTTTCACGAGTGTTGGTATAACTCGATGCAAACACATGTTTTCTATTTCTTTTAGAAAACACCACGACGAGAAAAAGGAAAACAACTTGTAAACTTTGATTAACAAAATGTAAATTCTATTTGCTCGCGCCATCACTACGTCAACAGCGCGCGCTAGTTCTGTGTCTCCATCGAGTTATACAAAACAGGATTTTTAACCAATCAGCGCGCGTGTTTTCTTAGGACTGTTTTCTAATAATAAATAAAAACGCTTTTAGTTTGGATTTTAGTTTGGATTTAAATTCCTTAAAGCGGCGTACGTTTGGAAATAGTGAAAATTCCATTTGCATAGGGCAAACACAAACTCCATACTGTCCATAATGGATCATGTCGAAAGCAGGACGCAGAAGGAAAGCCTGTCTACGACCTCTGAAGTTCTCGTTTAGTAAAGATACTTAAAATTTGCACCTATTACCACGACTTATTGTACTTTTCGATACTTTGTTGCTACTTTTTGCAATACGTCTGAAACGTGTTTTCCATTTTGCTGGTTGACAGTTTAGAAAATGACTAGGCAAAACAAAAAAAAAATAAATAAAATTTTGAAGTAATGTTTCAGCATTTGCAAACAGCTTGGATTAAGTAAAGCTTATTAAACAATTTCGTCTGGAAGGTTTAACTAAATAAGAAAAGAACTTTACAAAATCCTCAGAATTCAACGAAACAAAATGAAATTTAAAATGTAGCATAAAAATGTGTCATGAGAATGCCAAAGAACTCTCTTAGTTTTAAGCTAATACGACGCTTATTTGTTATAAATAGTTTCATTCACAGTTCTTTTCGTCTTCTAATTTACATTTCCTCAAACAAAGCTCTTCAATTTCACTCTTCTCCATGCGAAATAGTGTCCACTCCGGCATGCACTTGGCTCCCAGCATACTGTAAAAACCCATAGTTCTTTTCGATAAAGGCGACACCCACTGCATTCGGTAACAGTCAAGTGACTTGGCAATCTAAAGGCAAATTAACTGTAAGTTAAAGAATAATAATGACAGTTATCAGACTTGCTAAGGGAGACCAAAATTACAAAGTCATACCAACAGAATAAAGCCGTAACAGAGCGTATTTAATTTGAGTTAAAAGCTTTCAGGTTCCATTTTCTTTTGTGTACTTAGCAGTTATCACAAGTCTTGTTTGTTTTTGTACGCTTGAACTAAGAGTTAGGCACCTCGGAGGAAAATAGAAGATTGCGATTGGCAAATAATTTTATCCGGTGCAATGTAGGGTAGAATTTGACAGGAGGCAACTGAAATCGCAATTCATTCTACTCGAGAAAGCAAACAGAAAAACAAAAAAATAGGCACAAACAGTCATTTGCTTCTGAGCAGGTTTTGTACTGCATGGTAATAGGCCGTCAAATGTTAATAAATTTCGCACTAGATGCAACCACGTAAATCATTCTTGATAATAAAATTCATTAACATGGTCTGTTTCGTTTATTATTATACATTGAACTCTCTCACTCTTTTCTGATTGGCCGAAAGCGTACAGTGAATCTTTGAAATCAGCGCCCGTGACGTCATAACTGCAGATTATACAATAATCATGTCAAGGACATTCAAGGTCACGGCTAATCATGTCATGTATGACCGCGGTGCATGATTTCTAAGGGTAATAATGTCAAGTTGCGCTCTTTATGTTGCTTGCCGTCAGTGAAGAAGCAAAAACATGACTTCCATTTTTTTTTCGTTCAATGTATAATAAAACAATTATTAATTAGATTCGGTTTCTGTGATACCCAGAATAATCAAGGTCTCGGTAAGGGTTATCAGCCTCAGCCTTCGGCTTCGGCTGATAACCCTTACCTCGACCTTGATTATTCTGGATATCACAAAAACCTCATCCAATAATTGTTTATAATTATACACTTGTCGTGACTTGTCATAAACTTACGAACGTCACTAGTTGAATGTTCTTGTAAAACCTAGAATCTATATCATTTTTATTACAGCTACGTTTTATTATTTATTAAATCCATTTTGAAATTACTGGTTATCCTTGCAATCTGATTGGCTCTAAGTGGTACGATTAATTCACGAATCGCAGAATTACACAGGCTGTACCTTCAAATTCCTTCTCCAAAGACAATGGGAAGTTTCAGCCTCAACTACAGGAGAAAGGTAGACCTTCCATCAATTCATTGATCCAAGAAACGAGAATTGAACTTTTATGCATGAAGTAGACTTTTTTATTTCTGACTTCAGAACTGCTTGTCCCTTTGTTATGCTCGAATAAGTTTTCCTCACATGACTTTGTTTTGCATACTAAATTAGATGTAAAAGCGTTTCTGGTTCCGCTATTTTTAGCAAATCGGCTACTGAAACAACACACCAAATCCTAAAAAAATGGCGATAAAATTAAGTGATTTCAATGGATCTAATAAAGTGGCACTTGAAATTTGTGTCGTGTAATTTTGGTCTGAAATCATACTTGTGACTCTCGCTGTCCGCTTGTTCAATTTTGAAATCACGCGTATGATTTCAGACCAAATTGGACACCAGTCACTTCAATTACCATTACGAATTAAATTATACCTTTGCCATTGCCTTCATTAATGAACTTCCAACGCCTTGACCTGATTTAGGAAATTGAATGGGAACATCAAAATTGTGACAAAATTCACGTATCTTATTGGCTCTCAATAGTCCCGATTTAGGTCAAATAGGGGGTTGCTTGTAATTGGACAGTAAAATTTGACAGTACACGTTGTTTAGCACGCGTCTTTTCTTTTTTGTTCATCGTGTTCAAAACACACTCAACTGTTAAGATTTTCAATTTTTTCACGTTTAACCGATGTCTATGGTCACCAAATTTGATTGCACTTTCAATTATTATTAACAGAATAGGCCTAGCTACAATAGTTCCGGAAACTTGCCTACGAATCTATCCGGATAATCTTCCAAAAAGCTCTAAAAGTGTCAAAAAAGATTTTCAAAATCCAATTTTTTTTCTAAAAATCTCAAACGAAAAATATTTAAAGATTTCCAACAAATCTTGAGAATGCGTCTAAAAATCCCATCAATGGTTGAATAAAGTACAGGTTAGACTCTAATTCTAACATTACTTGAAATTAAAAAACTCTCTACCCACAGAAAACAAACGTATGTGTGGATTGTATGCTATTTTTACACACTTCCGAGTATACAATTAACTCATTGATTTTTTTGGACAACTATCTACAACAGAATTCTGGGATACATAATTAGTGAAACCGCTGTGCATGATGCCATGACTGAAGTCTCTTGTCACTCTTATATACAGCTGTTTTGACCAAGGTTGTCCCACAAAAGTGCGAAAGCGTACGCGACAATGCCTATTGGCATTATGGGTAGTAAGAGTTTGGTCTTGATTGATTGAGGTTCAGGGTGATTCAGCAACAAGGAACGAGAAAGAACGAATACATGTGTTTGTGCTTTTTCTTTCCACTACGGCGAAACACCTTGTGGCTCACTCAAGCAACCGAAAAAAACATCACTACCTATAAGAACTTTGGACATTGTCGTGTAAGCTTTTCCCTGTTTGTAAGACAATCTTTCTCGAAACAACTGTATATAGCTTTATATGTGAATTTGGTTCGTAAATGCTTCTATAAAAACATCATTTATCTAATTCCTATCTCTAATATTTTTTACCTATTTTACGGACTTTTTTAGCTCTAAAAACTCTAAAACTCCTTAAACTCCCTAAATTCTTCTAAAAAATATCCAGACCGTCTTTCTAAAAATCTTTTCAGAGTCTAAAAATCTCAAAACAATCCAGATTTTCCTAGCTAGGCCTATAAACTGGACTTCTTGAAGTGCAATTAGATCTGTAATCATATACTCGTGATTAAACGAATTGGACTTCTGCCTAGCGGTCGTCCGATTTTGTTAATTACCAGTATGATTACAGATTGAACTGGACTCCACTCATTCGTATTTACATCATTACAGTCAAACTAAGTGAAGCGTACCCCTCAAGATTGCATTAATGGACTGATTAATTGAAATTTGAACCCGCTAATCGTTTCAAGAATGCAATTATGAATTGATTATTCGAATATAGAGTTCTAAAGTGATGACGTCACAAAAATAATTTTTTGAAATTATGGGATATGATGCCATATTCTTATAGAGCATGCTGAAAGACGTCCTCATCCAAAAAATTAATTTCGAAAAATCAATTTACTATTACATTCTAGAAAAGACTAGTTGGTTTGAAACTTACTAGTCGCAACACTGAATTGATTTTTCGAAAACGGAACCCGTTAGCCGTATTCTTCGATCGAGCGAGCGAGTTCAATTTCGAATAATCAATTCATTATTGCATTCTTTAAACGACTAGCGGGATCAAGTTTCAAATAATCAGTTCATTAATGCAAGTTAAGGGGTACGCTTCACTTAGTCTGACTGTAATTGTCATCTTTACTTGAAAGTGCAGTGCGCGGATGCTTATGACCTTTCTCATATCTACCTCTTACCAGAGCTTACCTCTTACGGCAGGAATGACAAAAAGGTCTTCCACGTAAAGTACCGGACCCTCCCATGTGGAGTAAGTAAAAAAATAAATGGCAACTCCAACCACCTTCTGATGCTTTTGTATTGTCAATTGCTTTCTTGGTACAGAGGCGTCTCTTTCTGCGAAGGTAAATTAATCAATTGAATAATCAATTGATGATAGGCCACGTTCAATATATCAATATTCTAACATGGCTCCGAGGCTTTCGGGTCAAAATTGTAAATTTTCAAAAGTTTCTTTTGTTTCTCAATTCCCAGAAGAGACTTGGCTACAAAAAAAAAACAACAACACCAAATATAGAAGTTTTTCCTGAAAGGCTCGGAGCCATGTTAGAATATCTGATATATCGAACGTGCCCTTTTCGGTCGGCATAGTCAGTCAGTCAGGCAGCCATGCAGCCAGCCAGCCCCTCAGCCAGTCCATCAGGCAGGC
>JAEMPF020015882.1:5933-16314 GCA_022496165.2 Catalaphyllia jardinei
TTAATTAATATCATCATTATAATTATAAAGTACTGCAGCTGTATATACAATGTAGCTACTGTATGTCATTATATGATAACCAAATCTATGCACACACTCTGATTGACCAATCAACTATAGTTTATCATTATTGTGCTGCTAAACTCATGGAAATTCTGTGCATCTTCTGAATTGTTAGATAAAAGCTATAGACCACAATTTTCTATGGCTTAGGGGCATGGAAAATCATGCTGGATTTTGGAATAGCACTCTAAGAATTCATAAATCACTCACCTGCGGCTCGTGATACACGATTCTTCGTATGTTCTTCCAACATCCCGTGTGATTTTTGTTGTTTATCCTAGCAGACAGGTGATAAGAATAAAGCAAACTATCAACACAAGGATATTTCCTTAATTCACAAGGACAAGCCCTTCCTTTGTAACAATTGAATACAAATTGAACAATTCAGCCTTACACAACAGACCTCAGTACAAGGCTCTGGGGAATAACTACAGAGTTTGTGGGGTTTATTACTCAGAGCCCCGTGCTGAGGTTTGCTATGTAAAGCTGACTTGTAATATATTGAAAGTGGTCTATTCAAATACGTAGTTATTATTACTATACTCATCTCTTTGCCAAAAGGTCTAGATAGTAGCAGACATATCGATATCTTAAGAAATAATACGACATTTTTTAACTTTAAAAACATGTTTCCACAGAAACTTCTGTCATGTTCAGTTTAAAGTACAAAGTACAGAGTTGAATATATAGTGTGAACCAAAAATGTTAATTAACTATAAAGACAAAAGGAAACATGACAATGTAAAATGTTACAAAAAAAGTTTTAAATTAACGTGATAAAGTTGATGATTAAGAGAAGGTTTTTCCCATTTAATATGAATGGATTCTTTTATCTTTAGCTGGAAGGTGGTAGAAGATAAAAGAAGCCATTCATATTCAATGGGAAAAACCTTCTCTTAATCATCAACTTTATCAAATTAATTTAAAACTTTCTTTGTAATATTTACATTGTCATGTTTCCTTTTGTCTTGTAAGTTACGTAAATGATTGTATTTGTGATTTGGAAGGGTAGTAAATAAACTGTGATCAAATGGAAAAAAAGTTTCCTTTTGTCTTTATAGTTAATTAGCGTTTTTGGTTCACACTAATTATTCAACTCTGTACTTTGTACTTTAAACTGAAGATGACAGAAGTTTCTGTCGAAACATGTTTTTAAAGTTTAAGTGTCGTGTTATTTCTTAAGATATCGACTCATCTCTTTCATTTCAGAAATCCAAAAGCTTTTAACAAAGCTCAGTAAAGAGAAAGGCTGTGAGGTTATTGGCAGGTGGAGGAAGGCTTGTGTGAGGTATTTTTATTGGTCAGTAACCTCAACGACACCAAAGCTTGGAGATGTCATACTGGCTAAATTCAAGTCCTTCCTCTATCACATCATAAATCAACACAAGGATTTGCCAAACCAGATCTTTAATAAGTGTGCCCATGGTATAATCACCACCCCGCGTCTTTGGATGACAAAAGGTACATGTATATATTGCCTCTTTCGGGTTAGACAGCATTTGGCGTCACTGTAAAGCGATCACTAACCACATACTTCGAAATTCTAATTTCAAAGGATCAATTGCATATGAGAAGTTGGTGGAAGCGAGCAGTTGGAGCATTTGCACCTGAGGAAAAAGTGGGAAAATGATCCAATTAATATGACAAGGCACACAAATTTCGATGGATAGTTCAATGCCTATATAAAGCTTACATGTCTGGAAGTGGAATTTTGTAACGTGGATGTGTAAATGTGTAGGCAGCCTTTCCACAAGTTAACCGGCCCCCCAAAAAAACGTTTCCTGTCTACAAGCGACACAAATATAATTAAGAGCACTACAAACCAGTTTTCGACGTCTTCTTCCCCAGAGAATCTACTCCAAATCATCTCGTCTTCCTCTTCTTCTTGGGCTATTTGTTCCTGGTATTCCGCCGCTTCTTTCTCCGTGGCAATCGGCTCAATATTTTCCTCGTAAGGCAAGAAGTCTTCGTTGGCTGAAACAAAACTGTCCTCTGAAGCCTCGGATGATTGTTCTTGACTGCTTTCACTAGATTCACCGGTATAATCGGACATTTCGACCTCGGAAACGCTAGCCATAATGAAATTCTCATACAAATCTCACTAAAAACAACTCGAATGTTGAGCCTCTGACGTCATGATTAAGAAATCTGCTTTTCAATTGCGGGCTCATTTGGAACGAAGTTCGGGAATGGAGCCAAATTTTAAGACACTTTAGAGCCGAAAATTATTACGTTAGAGGGTTTGTTGTCAACGTTCTTTGTCAATTATACATAGTAATCAACCCAACGATTTATTCTGTAGGAGGATAAGGGCGAAAAAAAGATATGAATTTTCGTCCAAGGGGCACTTAAAGCTTATTCAAACAAAGAGAAAAACCACGAAAGGAAAGGAAAACTGCCAGTGAAATGAAAACATTTCAGCGATATTTGTCGTCAATAAACAAAGGAAGCATAGCAGAAGTTTTGGACTTACCGGCTGCTGACCTTGACCACTTATTGGCAAAGCTTTTTTTTATAGATATCGGAAAACGGATGGTGACCGGATTATCAACCTGACACCCTGTCAGGTTTGCAACGAAGTATACAGAGGTTCCCTTCCGAAGGCAGGTCTCCTTTCACTGTTTTTTCACCATTCAAAAGGCAATTGGTGACACCAGAGCAGTACAGCAGTCAACATCAACAAATTCTCTTGCTGTAACACAAGCCAGTTTATCAATATCTTCAGCCGAGCGGTTTTTTTTATTCGGCGTGGACATAGCAGCATCTCTGAAGGCCAGTTCAAGATCTTTAACGGGCCAGTAACTATAATCCAGGAAACTCAGAAAAGGCGAAGAGTTTTCATCGAAAGTGACGACAAAGAGTAGTGCTGATTCCGTTTAAATTGTATTTTCTTTTACCGACACGGCCGCACGGCTTTTGAGCAAGTTTGAAGCACTTTTCTGTAGGAATTTACGTTTGGCGGTTGATTATTGAGAATGTCGATGAAATTTCTCTCGTCATTAACACAACTGTACTAAAATACTTTTTGTGGCCGTATTGATCATTGTTTTCCACAAATAAATATATTCTTGACGGAGTACGCGTTAGTTCGCTGAATTCTGTTGTGCAGTTTGACGGATTGGAAAGATGAATGAATAGATAAGCGCGCGCATCACCGGATGTGAAGTAACCACTTCCCCTCGAATGAAGACTTTTTTCTTTCTTTAGAACCGTCTTGTTAGCCATATAATAAACAAGGTTCAGAAGCTACAAAACAGAGCAGCCCGTGTTCTGACCTACTCAAGCTATGACGTAGATGCTGGTCACCTTCTCAAACTTCTAGGGTGGAAAAACCTAGCTTGCCAGCAACGATTTCAAAGAGCTACGATGGTTTACAGGTCTCTGCACGGGTTGGCTCCGTATTAGGTATTTTTAAAGCTGACGAATTTTGTACCGTGGATAAATAAAGATTTACTACTACTACTACTTAATAGCCTCGACCGTTCGGTCGTTACTTGAAAATCTCAAACCTCGGCCTACCGTATTGACCTCGCTATCGCTCGGTCAATACGGCAAGGCCTCAGTTTGAGATTTTCCCGTAGCGACCTCACTCTCGATCGGTTAATAAGTAGTTATTATTAAACGGGCAGGAGGTCTGTATGGAAGAATCTTGACCGAGGTCGTAAGTACAGACCGAACACAATGAGGTCTGTACACACGATCAAGGTCAAGATTCTCCCATACAGACGGACTTAGCTCGGTTAATAAGATGTTTATTATATGGCAAAAACAAAAACAATTTAATTTGTCTAATGTAACTGGTTTGTACTAACTGACATTTTAATTGCGAACGGCGATGAGCCGAATTTTATTCTTCCACGATCCAAAGGTTGCTCGTACTCTTTTCTTTTTTTTTCTCATCAGCTATTTGGCACTTACAGAAATGAATATTGTTAGTTGAAAAAAGTCAATGATTTTGCATTTTAGTTTGCAACTTTTTCACTGCAAAGCATTACCAGTCTAGATACTGGTCTAGATGGGAAAATCTAGACCGCAGTCAATATCGTTTTCAGCCAATCAAATTCCTGAATTTGGCAGTTCCCAGTCCTTGTGAGACAGAGCCGTGTAATAAATTCCTTCGTAATTTTACCGCGTTAATACGGCCACTCAAATCAGCTATGTTCATCTTGCCATTGTTAATATTTTACACCTTGATTCAAGTTTAGTGGTTTTTTTGAAAAACTAAATTTGCATTTTGGATGTTCCAGTCAAAGAACAGTTTGTAGAAGTGCAATTATGAAACATCTCAAGATGTCACTCAGTTTGGACCAGTCATAAAGTTTGACCTATACCGTTAATACTTCCAAATTTCGCACAGGTTCTCTTTGGTCTCTACAATGACAACGAAGACTAAGACTAAAGTTTTATACATCTGCACATATTTCTTTGGGCGTTAGATCTCTTAAACCCCGAGTCACAGGAGGATGTTATTTGTTGCACTTACATTTTACAGGACACTTCAGGAACCCACTACATAATTCATAATAATATATATTACTATACATTCAAAATATTTCTCCGTTTCTGATTTGTTAAAACCACACACATAATTCACCATAACCAGCTGCTGCTGACAGAATTTGGGAAAACTTTGCCATATTGAACCGTTGATGTCAAAACGACCGCTGTAGGCTATTGACTCCGTTGACCGAGAAAAGCTGGGGACGAGTTTGTATTATTTTTGGCGAGCAGAAAAAAACAAAGATCGAAATGACGGGGATTTATTTTGAATGAATAATAAAGCAATTATTGAATTTGGCTTTCTTAGAATATCTCGGGAGGTGTTATCCACCTCGGTCCCTGGCCTCGGTGGGTAACACTCTCCCAGATCTGCAGAATTCTTCATATCCCATTGCTAAATTTTTATATAGCGCAAATGGAAATGCAAATATGATCAACTGTGCTTGAAAAATAAAGTTTTAACACTAAATGTATAAATGCCATGTGAGTCAAAAAGCCCTGTGCACCTTGGTTTGAATTTGACAGGTCGATTGTCCACTGAAGAATCACAACAAAGTTGAGGATTAACAAGCGAGCAAACCTCAAAACCACAACAAATTTCTGTTGCTGATCGCAGCTTACGTTTCTCACGATAACATTCCATAAATTTTCTGGTGCTCGCGGTTGTCAGAGTTTTACAGTAATTAGCATAAGATAAATGAATAATAAACATCTAGTAAAAAGCCTATGCAATATGAAAAATTTTATTTAAGAAATAGAAAACATGTACCGTGTTTGTATCGAGTTATACAAACACGAGTGGAAGTTTGGGAGAACGAGAAATGCTGTTTTTCGAGTTCTCCCAAACTTTCACGAGTGTTGGTATAACTCGATGCAAACACATGTTTTCTATTTCTTTTAGAAAACACCACGACGAGAAAAAGTAAAACAACTTGTAAACTTTGATTAACAAAATGTAAATTCTATTTGCTCGCGCCATCACTACGTCAACAGCGCGCGCTAGTTCTGTGTCTCCATCGAGTTATACAAAACAGGATTTTTAACCAATCAGCGCGCGTGCTTTCTTAGGACTGTTTTCTAATAATAAATAAAAACGCTTTTAGTTTGGATTTTAGTTTGGATTTAAATTCCTTAAAGCGGCGTACGTTTGGAAATAGTGAAAATTCCATTTGCATAGGGCAAACACAAACTCCATACTGTCCATAATGGATCATGTCGAAAGCAGGACGCAGAAGGAAAGAATGTCTACGACATCTGAAGTTCTCGTTTAGTAAAAATACTTAAAATTTGCACCTATTACCACGACTTATTGTACTTTTCGATACTTTGTTGCTACTTTTTGCAATACGTCTGAAACGTGTTTTCCATTTTGCTGGTTGACAGTTTAGAAAATGACTAGGCAAAACAAAAAAAAAATAAATAAAATTTTGAAGTAATGTTTCAGCATTTGCAAACAGCTTGGATTAAGTAAAGCTTATTAAACAATTTCGTCTGGAAGGTTTAACTAAATAAGAAAAGAACTTTACAAAATCCTCAGAATTCAACGAAACAAAATGAAATTTAAAATGTAGCATAAAAATGTGTCATGAGAATGCCAAAGAACTCTCTTAGTTTTAAGCTAATACGACGCTTATTTGTTATAAATAGTTTCATTCACAGTTCTTTTCGTCTTCTAATTTACATTTCCTCAAACAAAGCTCTTCAATTTCACTCTTCTCCATGCGAAATAGTGTCCACTCCGGCATGCACTTGGCTCCCAGCATACTGTAAAAACCCATAGTTCTTTTCGATAAAGGCGACACCCACTGCATTCGGTAACAGTCACGTGACTTGGCAATCTAAAGGCAAATTAACTGTAAGTTAAAGAATAATAATGACAGTTATCAGACTTGCTAAGGGAGACCAAAATTACAAAGTCATACCAACAGAATAAAGCCGTAACAGAGCGTATTTAATTTGAGTTAAAAGCTTTCAGGTTCCATTTTCTTTTGTGTACTTAGCAGTTATCACAAGTCTTGTTTGTTTTTGTACGCTTGAACTAAGAGTTAGGCACCTCGGAGGAAAATAGAAGATTGCGATTGGCAAATAATTTTATCCGGTGCAATGTAGGGTAGAATTTGACAGGAGGCAACTGAAATCGCAATTCATTCTACTCGAGAAAGCAAACAGAAAAACAAAAAAATAGGCACAAACAGTCATTTGCTTCTGAGCAGGTTTTGTACTGCATGGTAATAGGCCGTCAAATGTTAATAAATTTCGCACTAGATGCAACCACGTAAATCATTCTTGATAATAAAATTCATTAACATGGTCTGTTTCGTTTATTATTATACATTGAACTCTCTCACTCTTTTCTGATTGGCCGAAAGCGTACAGTGAATCTTTGAAATCAGCGCCCGTGACGTCATAACTGCAGATTATACAATAATCATGTCAAGGACATTCAAGGTCACGGCTAATCATGTCATGTATGACCGCGGTGCATGATTTCTAAGGGTAATAATGTCAAGTTGCGCTCTTTATGTTGCTTGCCGTCAGTGAAGAAGCAAAAACATGACTTCCATTTTTTTTTCGTTCAATGTATAATAAAACAATTATTAATTAGATTCGGTTTCTGTGATACCCAGAATAATCAAGGTCTCGGTAAGGGTTATCAGCCTCAGCCTTCGGCTTCGGCTGATAACCCTTACCTCGACCTTGATTATTCTGGATATCACAAAAACCTCATCCAATAATTGTTTATAATTATACACTTGTCGTGACTTGTCATAAACTTACGAACGTCACTAGTTGAATGTTCTTGTAAAACCTAGAATCTATATCATTTTTATTACAGCTATGTTTCATTATTTATTAAATCCATTTTGAAATTACTGGTTATCCTTGCAATCTGATTGGCTCTAAGTGGTACGATTAATTCACGAATCGCAGAATTACACAGGCTGTACCTTCAAATTCCTTCTCCAAAGACAATGGGAAGTTTCAGCCTCAACTACATGAGAAAGGTAGACCTTCCATCAATTCATTGATCCAAGAAACGAGAATTGAACTTTTATGCATGAAGTAGACTTTTTTATTTCTGACTTCAGAACTGCTTGTCCCTTTGTTATGCTCGAATAAGTTTTCCTCACATGACTTTGTTTTGCATACTAAATTAGATGTAAAAGCGTTTCTGGTTCCGCTATTTTTAGCAAATCGGCTACTGAAACAACACACCAAATCCTAAAAAAAAGGCGATAAAATTATGTGATTTCAATGGATCTAATAAAGTGGCACTTGAAATTTGTGTCGTGTAATTTTGGTCTGAAATCATACTTGTGACTCTCGCTGTCCGCTTGTTCAATTTTGAAATCACGCGTATGATTTCAGACCAAATTGGACACCAGTCACTTCAATTACCATTACGAATTAAATTATACCTTTGCCATTGCCTTCATTAATGAACTTCCAACGCCTTGACCTGATTTAGGAAATTGAATGGGAACATCAAAATTGTGACAAAATTCACGTATCTTATTGGCTCTCAATAGTCCCGATTTAGGTCAAATAGGGGGTTGCTTGTAATTGGACAGTAAAATTTGACAGTACACGTTGTTTAGCACGCGTCTTTTCTTTTTTGTTCATCGTGATCAAAACACACTCAACTGTTAAGATTTTCAATTTTTTCACGACGTTTAACCGATGTCTATGGTCACCAAATTTGATTGCACTTTCAATTATTATTAACAGAATAGGCCTAGCTACAATAGTCCCGGAAACTTGCCTACGAATCTATCCGGATAATCTTCCAAAAAGCTCTAAAAGTGTCAAAAAAGATTTTCAAAATCTAATTTTTTTTTCTAAAAATCTCAAACGAAAAATATTTAAAGATTTCCAACAAATCTTGAGAATGCGTCTAAAAATCCCATCAATGGTTGAATAAAGTACAGGTTAGACTCTAATTCTAACATTACTTGAAATTAAAAAACTCTCTACCCACAGAAAACAAACGTATGTGTGGATTGTATGCTATTTTTACACACTTCCGAGTATACAATTAACTCATTGATTTTTTTGGACAACTATCTACAACAGAATTCTGGGATACATGATTAGTGAAACCGCTGTGCATGATGCCATGACTGAAGTCTCTTGTCACTCTTATATACAGCTGTTTTGACCAAGGTTGTCCCACAAAAGTGCGAAAGCGTACGCGACAATGCCTATTGGCATTATGGGTAGTAAGAGTTTGGTCTTGATTGATTGAGGTTCAGGGTGATTCAGCAACAAGGAACGAGAAAGAACGAATACATGTGTTTGTGCTTTTTCTTTCCACTACGGCGAAACACCTTGTGGCTCATTCAAGCAACCGAAAAAAACATCACTACCTATAAGAACTTTGGACATTGTCGTGTAAGCTTTTCCCTGTTTGTAAGACAATCTTTCTCGAAACAACTGTATATAGCTTTATATGTGAATTTGGTTCGTAAATGCTTCTATAAAAACATCATTTATCTAATTCCTATCTCTAATATTTTTTACCTATTTTACGGACTTTTTTAGCTCTAAAAACTCTAAAACTCCTTAAACTCCCTAAATTCTTCTAAAAAATATCCAGACCGTCTTTCTAAAAATCTTTTCAGAGTCTAAAAATCTCAAAACAATCCAGATTTTCCTAGCTAGGCCTATAAACTGGACTTCTTGAAGTGCAATTAGATCTGTAATCATATACTCGTGATTAAACGAATTGGACTTCTGCCTAGCGGTCGTCCGATTTTGTTAATTACCAGTATGATTACAGATTGAACTGGACTCCACTCATTCGTATTTACATCATTACAGTCAAACTAAGTGAAGCGTACCCCTCAAGATTGCATTAATGGACTGATTAATTGAAATTTGAACCCGCTAATCGTTTCAAGAATGCAATTATGAATTGATTATTCGAATATAGAGTTCTAAAGTGATGACGTCACAAAAATAATTTTTTGAAATTATGGGATATGATGCCATATTCTTATAGAGCATGCTGAAAGACGTCCTCATCCAAAAAATTAATTTCGAAAAATCAATTTACTATTACATTCTAGAAAAGACTAGTTGGTTTGAAACTTACTAGTCGCAACACTGAATTGATTTTTCGAAAACGGAACCCGTTAGCCGTATTCTTCGATCGAGCGAGCGAGTTCAATTTCGAATAATCAATTCATTATTGCATTCTTTAAACGACTAGCGGGATCAAGTTTCAAATAATCAGTTCATTAATGCAAGTTAAGGGGTACGCTTCACTTAGTCTGACTGTAATTGTCATCTTTACTTGAAAGTGCAGTGCGCGGATGCTTATGACCTTTCTCATATCTACCTCTTACCAGAGCTTACCTCTTACGGCAGGAATGACAAAAAGGTCTTCCACGTAAAGTACCGGACCCTCCCATGTGGAGTAAGTAAAAAAATAAATGGCAACTCCAACCACCTTCTGATGCTTTTGTATTGTCAATTGCTTTCTTGGTACAGAGGCGTCTCTTTCTGCGAAGGTAAATTAATCAATTGAATAATCAATTGATGATAGGCCACGTTCAATATATCAATATTCTAACATGGCTCCGAGGCTTTCGGGTCAAAATTGTAAATTTTCAAAAGTTTCTTTTGTTTCTCAATTCCCAGAAGAGACTTGGCTACAAAAAAAAAACAACAACACCAAATATAGAAGTTTTTCCTGAAAGGCTCGGAGCCATGTTAGAATATCTGATATATCGAACGTGCCCTTTTCGGTCGGCATAGTCAGTCAGTCAGGCAGCCATGCAGCCAGCCAGCCCCTCAGCCAGTCCATCAGGCAGGC
>JAEMPF020015883.1:0-16308 GCA_022496165.2 Catalaphyllia jardinei
TCAAAGGCATGAAACTGCCAAAGATAATGTAATCAGCATTTATTGAATGAGGCTGAGAAGGATATGCAGAATCCTGCAGATCAAGGAAGGTGTTATCCACCTCAGACTATGACCTAGGTGGATAACACTCTCAAAGATATGCAGAATTCTTCTAATCCTACGAAAGCCAAAATCAATAATTGCGTATTATTCATTCAAAATATTTTCCTGTTCTTAAGGAGTTTTGCCATTTCACTCATGGTTTTTCTGCTCTCCTAAAATAACACAGCCTCATTCCCAGGTTTTCTTGGTCACCGTTTCAATAATCTGTAGCGGGCTGCACTTTTGATATCATTGGTTCAATATGGCAAAATTCTGTCCAAATTAATTTTGGTCAACAGCAGCTGGTTATCGTAAATAATGCGTGTGGTTTTAACCAATCACAAACAGCGAAATATTCTGAATGAACCATAAGTTGAAATATTTATTCAAGAACAAAACGGGGCTCCAGATAGGCTGTCAACAGGGAATTCCAATTTGTCAATTCCCACTGATACCACCAAATCATTGTCAATTTTATTGTTGGGTCATGTAGTTGATCTTTTAGGGTTCGTGATCATGATATGAGGCCCGCACTTATCTGAAAACTAGTAAAATACAAAAAGTGAAAGCAGTGCATTCCTTGGGGGTCATGTTCTTGAGTAATTATAGCTACTGCTTTGAAAAGACTGGAATTAGTGCTTTGCTCTGGCTGTAGGTTTTACTTATTAATAATTGAACACATATTTTCTTGCCATGTTAGTTTTGCATAATAGAGAAGATTTCATTTTGGTGTTGAAATTACTTTGGTTGTACTATGGTTTGAGATTGGCTGAGTAGTCTTATTGATAAGTAAATGGATTGGCTTTTGTGGTACAACACTCAATTGAAAACCACTCTAGTTACATGTATTACAAATGTGGTCATATAAAAGTAAAATAGATTCATTTGTAATTTGAAAGAGCTGGTATTTATTATCTTATCAATAACATTTTTCATTGTATTGGGCTAAGCAAGATAAAGAATAAGGCATTCTTATTTATTTTTCTCAATACGACAATGTATAAATCATCTTAATTAATATCTACATTTTGTAATAAAGCACAATATTTTCAAATAACATCTCAATAAATTTTTTTCTCACTTAAAAAAAAAATTGTAAATAACAGCACTTTTTTTCAAAACGCAGTTTACTCTACAATCCATTATCCATTCAAGGATCGCCTGGCCATCTGGCCTGAGAGAGGTCTGTGAGGGTTACAGTGTAGACCTGAAATTCAAAGTTCATGTCATGAGAGTATGCAAAGGAAAACATATATTTTAGAAAATATTTGGATTCGATATCAAACAAGGGGAAAATTGGTCAACAAAACAGGAACCACTTATAGCTTAGGCACCACAGGCACCACTGAATGGTCAAAAATGAATGGCTAAGTGGTACAAAAATAGCTAACAGCTAAATCACTCTTACCGCAGGTGTTTCAGGGTCGGGATAATCCCGCAGGTGCCCACTCAGTCGTTCTCTTATTGCGGCCTTGAGGCAAGCGGGGTATACATAAGTGGGGACTGCTTTTCCCCTAAATTGGCCATCACCAACTTTGTTTCCAAACTGTTGGAGAAAATGAAGGAGTCAACATTTATGTGTAGTTCTAGAAAATATCCATGCCCATTCCATGGAAGGTTGGAAATTCCAAGGGGGAGGGGGATTTCAAAAGCCCAATTTTTTGAATGAAAGTATGACACTAAAATGGAAATTCCGAAGGGGTGGGGGAGTTCAATTTAAAAAAACCTTTCATGGGAGGGGTATGGATATTTTCTGGAACAACACAATATCGAAATTTGTGCGATCATTTTCCAGACCCGTGTGCCTAAAGGAGAGCAATTAGATGAAGAAACCATAGTCGTCATTTTTGTGTTGTGATTGGCTGTGCCTTTTTTCAGTTCCACGGCATCAATCAAAGCTATACGTGTATGAGTGCTGAGCACCCGGTTGAGACGGGAAGGTAGCATACATCACTACGTGAGAAATAATCGAAGTTGTCTGCAACTCGATTCCTGGGATAGTACAGAATTGACAATATGGAGATGCTATTTTCATAGATGGAATTTGCGGCACATCACAGAATGTAGAACAGTTGAACTTCTCAGCTTCATGCCACGTGGAAGGTAAGAGCCGTGAAAAGCACAAGGATGCGCTCATATATCTAGACTTGCATTGTAGAAAAAAGTCGAGCAGAGCAGAGAATGATATTCACTTTTCCAGAAAGTCTAAGTTGCAGATGAATTGAAGATTTCAATAGAACTTACCCATAAAATCCCGAAGATTCGGCGAAAGAAGCGCCTCCTGGCCTGTTCGTCGCTCTCTCGACGTTGCTTTGAAAAATTGCGGACAAGCCGCACAAGGCCCAAAGGACTTCCCTGGAAACTAATTATTGGCAGACATGTAGTAAACCAAAGCACATCAATGGAAATCACGGAAATCCAACTCCACAGTATTCAAAGAATTTTATTTACCCGTTCTCTGTGAACGCAACATCCAACTCTTGGATCGCACGCTCCGCAGCCATGATCAAAGAGGGTTATCTGTATCGAATGACAAGGTTTTATTGCGACAAGCTGTCAACGAGACCAGTTTCAGAGAAACATGAGACTGTTTTGGACACAGCATGGTGTCATATTTTTCCCGCTAAATGAGCCTTAGAAACGAAACTTTGCCCGGCTATATCTCGGGAGCTTTTTCTTGTTTCAGCCTGAAATTTTGCATGCGTGTTACGGTTGACATTACCTTTCAGCTGTTAAAAAATTGTGGTAAACAGAGAAAGTCGTTTTAGCCTCCAGGAATACCTTAATGGGAAAATGTACAACTTGTAGTCTGGCAGTTGAAGCTTTTCCCATTAGACAAGTCACAAATTCTCTGTTGACTCTACAATGGCTTTCTATCAAACACCTTACTAAAGGATAAAGGACCACAAGGGAAGCAAAATTTACGAGTTCTGCAAATACATTGTTTTTTTTTTTCTCAGCCCTGTAGCACTGACATGTTGGATGTGCTTTCTTGCCACTTGAGTTTTACTTTTTTATTTTTGTCCTTTGAATGAACTGTTTGAATGACTAGTTATTCTCACAGTACTTTAAAAAGCAAATTGACAGTGAGTGAATTATTATTTTGCTCTTTATTTCTTTAGGGAAGCCAAAATAATTCCAGTCCTCAAGCTGCAGGAGCCTTGAATAGTGAAGAGCCCGAGGTAACTTTGAAAGGCAACAAACTTTGTAGTGGCCCAAAAGCTACAGAAAGATTTGCAAAAATACAAGCTTGTAGATTTCTTTTAAACTAATAGAAAAATTTTCAGAAAATACCCAGACCCCAACTCTCTCACTTGTTCTGCTACATGTACATAGGCTTGAGTTTGGAAAAAATATTCTAAAATTCAGTAGGCTAAAAAAAGTCGTTGTTCAATGTACCATGGGTGATCCGAAAAGAGGCAAAGAGAACCTACCAATTCACACTGGTAATCTTGTTACATCTTATTTGAATAAGTGCATGCAACAGCCTTCTACTACCCATACTACCTTTCAATATTGTCCGGCTTGAAGCTTTGATCCAGCAAAGTTAATTGAAATAACTGTGTATTACAATCAGTAATAACTAGTAACTTAATGTGGATTTTCTTTTTCTTTTTTGCAGACAACCCATCTTGCTATGATTAAAAATATCACAAAACCCCTTGAGGGATTGAAAGTCTTACTTTATCAGTTGTTTACTACTGATGAAGTAAGACAATCGTCTCTAAAGGGAAGGGTTACAGCATCAGGGGGTGAGGGCGTTGCCCTGGACAGGAAAAGGGTGGCCTTGATTTACTGTAAGTTGTAAAGTTTGGAAATGTTGAGCTTAGGGTTTTACAAATTGTAAGTTGTAAACTGCAATGCTTCAGAATACAGCGAATCCAAGGAAAAAACCTTTAGCTTTGAATTAATGGGAGAGGGAGGAAATAAGGCAAGTACAACCCTATCCCTCTGATTGACAACCACATTATTAGGTGAATAGGAAAGCAAGTTTGAAAAAATAGTACTTGGAAAATTGATCACAAACAAAACATTTTTCCTAAATGCAATTACATTTTTAATTTTTGTAATTAACATTTCTTTACTTATTTTTAGGTGTTATGGAAAAGAGATACAACAGCAAAAGAGAGGAAGTGGATAATTTCATCCGGGGGCAGCAGAGAAAGCTCCGTGGACAATTCCAAAAAAACCAGAGCCTTAGCTAAGCTTCGGCTTTTCTTTCTTCCTTACTTTCATTTGTTCCTGTTTGAATTTTTTTTATGAAAAGTTTTAAATGAATTAGTACATGAATCTAGAAATCCTTTATTGATGAACCAACCATTTACAGTATTGTGCAAAAGTAACGCAAGCGAAATGCGTGAATTTCGTTCTTTGTTTACGTGAACTTTCCAGGAAAGTTCGCGTGAAAGTTCGAGTGACAATTTGAGGGCTTTTAAGCGAAATTTCCCTGGAACAAAGAACGCTTTTTCGTCGACTTTTCGGTACAAAACGAAATTTCCCGGATAACGGTGTCATTTCACTAACTTGGTGCCCAAAATTAGACAGCGTTAGACACACTATGAATTGCTACTTTAATGAAAGTCCCATGAAAACGCGTTGAAAACCCCATGAAAGCACTTTTAATGGCCATGAAAACAGAGATTTAGATTTCATGGTGTTATATTCAAGCCATGAATTTCCCATGAAATATGGGATGATTGATTTTCATGGGCCATGAAAAAATTTAGAGCACTGAAAATGGGTTTCATGACCCATGAAAATGTTACTTTGCTGTCTGTGTATTTCATGGGTCATGAAAAACCCATGAAATCATGAAAATGCCATGAATTAAAGCTAAGTAGAAATGGATGAAACATTATTTTAAGATAATAAAATCTGTTTAATTTAAGTCACTTGAAGTGTTCTTGTTTTGCAGTTGAGTCCCAAGAATCTGATTAATACTAAACAGCACTGTCATGAAGTTCTGAGCCACCCAATGCTTTTAATGTTTCACCTGTACTCATGATCAATTGTTAGGAATTTCTTTGCAAACAGTTGCGGCATCAGCTGTAACATTAACATTTGTAAATCAAAATCAGATGAACTCAGCATATAAACTGGTGTTATAGAGTATGACTCTTAATGACAGATATTTCCATCAGTTTTGTGTTACTGAGTGCTCTTGCACTCTAAAAGACAGCCCCCTGCTAAAACTAATGGTTTCTCCAAATATAATTTCCCATCAATTTTGTAACTAATTAACTTGAATCATTTAAGTGTCAGTAATAAACATCTAAAATCAGATCTTGAGGTTTTCATCAACTGCAGTTGTGAGTGGATGAGACAGATGACTCAGGAGGACTGGAACAGTTTGTCCAATGGAATCCTCTGAACACCAAAGACCACAGCTGGGAATAAACTCTGGGTTGTCCAATACACCCGCATTGTAACGATCCGTTAAAAACATATTCAGTTCGTTCGTTCCGTACGGATTGTTAAGTGCTCTTACGCTCCGTGGAGTACAGTTTACGGATCGTAGATTGCATGTCATTAGGGAGACTTAGAAAAAACACGACGTTTATGATAAGCGAGAGGGTCAGAAGTGGTAACGATCCGTTCGATCCGTACGGATCGTTAAGTGCTCTTACGCTCCGTAGAGTACATTTTACGGAGCGTAGATTGCATGTCATTAGGGAGACTTAGAAAAAACACGACTTTATGATAAGCGAGAGGGTCAGAAGTGTTAACGATCCGTTCGATCCGTACGGATCGTTAAGTGCCCTTACGCTCCGTAGAGGACAGTTTACGGAGCGTAGATTGCATGTCATTAGGGAGACTTAGAAAAAACATTACCTTTATGATAAGCGAGAGGGTCAGAAGTGTTAACGATCCGTTCGATCCGTACGGATCGTTAACTGCCCCTATGCTCCGTACAGTACAGTATACGGATCGAATATTGCATGTCATTAGGGAGACTTAGCAAAAACAAGCCGTGATAAGCGAGAGGGTCAGAAGTGTTAACGATCCGTTCGATCTGTACGGATCGTTAACTGCCGTTACGCTCCGTAGAGTACAGTTTACGGATCGAATATTGCATGTCATTAGGGAGACTTAGAAAAAACACGACTTTATGATAAGCGAGAGGGGCAGATGTGTTAACGATCCGTTCGATCCGCTCGGTTCGTTAACTGCCTTAGGGTCCATAGAGTATAGTTAACGGATCGCATATTACGAATCGTTGGGATCTTTAACCGCCCTTACGTTGCGTGTAGTACAATTTCGGGTGTTATAGTGCATCTCATTAGGGTTAGGAATTCATCTTTTGATGATAGTTCGATCTGTGGAGATTGTAACGTGCTTTGAGGTCCGTAGAAAGGAGTTTATGGATCGTATATTGCGGGTTAGAAATGCCTTTTTAGTACTTTGTTTGGACGGTTCGGGAAGTGTTGTGCGCTTCGGAGGGAATGTTATATTCTGGGTAGGACTTATTAGTCATTTGCCTGGATCGTTGGTTTATGTAATCGTACAGATTGTTTTGCTTAACACTAAATTGCTTTTGGAGTAAGTTGCCGATGTTCCTAATTAGCCCTTGGTAAGTTTGGTATGGTTATTGCCTATTGAGAGCCTACGGTAAAATTTTTGAACGAGTGATATTTAGTTATGGTTGTTCGATAAATTGTCTCTGGTTTTCGTTTGCGAAATTATCTGTCATGTTGGACCGGTCTTTGATTACTCGCTTTTCGAAGGCAATTTATTGCGGCTATTCAATATGGCGGCTGTGTTTTGCCACGTTTAGAACGAAGAATATACACATATATCTTGTCGGTTTCTGCCAGCGCACTCTTGCAACGATCGATATTCCCTTTCGAGCAAGAATTACGAGCCGCATGCGTATAATAGAAAACATTTCTTTATAGAAAACATTTCTGGTGTTTTGCCACGTTTAGAACGAAGAATATACACATATATCTTGTCTGTTTCTGCCAGCGCACTCTTGCAACGATCGATATTCCCTTTCGAGCAAGAATTACGAGCCGCATGCGTATAATAGAAAACATTTCTTTATAGAAAACATTTCTGGTGTTTTGCCACGTTTAGAACGAGGAATATACACATATATCTTGTCTTTTTCTGCCAGCGCACTCTTGCTACGACCGATGTTCCCTTTTGAGCAAGAATTACGAGCCGCATGCGTTTTATAGAAACATTTCTGGTGTTTTGCCACGTTTAGAACGAGGAATATACACATATATCTTGTCTTTTTCTGCCAGCGCACTCTTGCTACGACCGATTTTCCCTTTCGAGCAAGAATTACGAGCCGCATGCGTTTTATAGAACGAGGAATATACACATATATCTTGTCAATCGCATTCGACTGCACTCCAAAGTTGTTTTTCTGTTGATTTAATGAGATGCACGAATTGCGAATCGAACGATCCGTAACACACATGGCCTCTTGCGGGAAAGTGTGAATTTTATTCTCTCCCTAATGAGATGCAACATACGATCCGTAAACTCTACTCTACGGACCGCAAGGGCCCTTAATGATCCGTACGAATCGGACGAACTGAAAATCTACTCTACGGACCGCAAGGGCACTTAACGATCCGTACGGATCGAACGAACTGAATTTACCTTTAGCGGATCGTTACAGTGCGGGTATGTTGGACATGGGTGGCCTTTCTGTAGAAACTCACAGCTGCCCACATAAATGGAATCGTTTGTCAGCCTCTTCCATCTGTTTCTTTGTAAGTCCAAATGGGGCATTTGGCAGTGAAGAGGGACCCTCTTTAGCCTTTTTCTTGTTTTTTCTTCCTCTTCTACTGTCATCTTGAGATGAAGGTAAAGAATGTGCAGCACTTGGCCATGAACTTTTAAACCTGCCAAGGGATTTTTCTTGCATCCTCACTGCTACACTGTCTTCTGGGGCCTTCCCAGCAATGCACTTAACCAGATGCTTAATTTGTACCGCAATTGTGTGCATTGCATCAGGCACGGTTTGCACAACACGATCAAATGTGGGGTTTTTCTTGGCAAGAACATACATATTACGGCAACCTGTTCCAGTAGCCATTCTTGAGCTCTGTGCATTATTCTTGGCATTGTCATGTGCTTTGTGGAAACAGACATCTTGGTGGAAGCTTTGAGAGGGAGGCCTTTCTCTTGCCTCCTCCAAGTGTTCCGGGAAGTTATGGCGGTCTTTCCTCAGACTATGATCAGTGGGCAGGAAACGCCTGTTGCCAGGATAAACAACTTTGCTTAAGTGCTTACAGTACTCGCCCTTCTGCAGGCACCATCCACAGCCTCTGTAAGAGCCAGTCGCTGTTAGGGAGAACACTTTTCCCAGACCTTGATAATCTAGGACGTAGATCATAATTTCCACTCTAACTTGAAAAGGTGCTTTTCTGTATGCATCATAGAGCTTGCAGCTAGATAAAAATATTATCTCATCCACAAGGACTTCGAGGAAAGGGTCAAGATGTTTAGACTCCTTTCCTTGTGCCTGACTTGGAATAATTCCAATAAGCAGTAGATTTGCAAAATGATACCTAACATTCCTTGGAAGATTCAACTGGGCTAAAACAATGGGCCACATTGAATAGTTGCACTTGTTTTTGCTCCAAGGATTGAGTCCATCAAGACATAAGGAAAGGGCAACACCACGTGGATCACCCTTGAAAGTGTCATTGACACTGAATGAATGTTTCCACTTTGGAGAGTCATGAATGTCTCTCATGATTCCTCTGTTGCTCACTTCACCAATTTCTCCTCCATGACCTTGCAGTAGACATGAAATTTCTTCAGTTCCATAACTTCTGATAAGCCTTGGGCCAAGAGGTAAATAATGGAATGTTCTCTTAGGAATGTTTTGCACCCTGAATCTTGGTTCGTTGCATTTCGGACACACAACACTATCTTTAAGTTCGCCTCGGTAAAGCATGCAGTCATTGATGCAGACATGAAAAACAATTTCAGGCACAAGATATGGCCTAATTACTTTATAGGCCTCTTGGTAGGAAGTTGGAAGGATGTTGCCTTCAGGCAGAATTGAGTGCCAGAGCTGCAGTTTTTTTGAGAATGCCTCTTTACTTAATGATGGGTGAGAGGAGAACCAGTCAAACAAGTAAACAATGGTTTCAAACAGTGTAGTTTTAAGGCTGCAGTGAAGAGGGGGGCTTTCTGCAATAGCCTCAGCCACATTGTGTGATAGTTTTCCTGACAAAAGTGCAGTTGTGATGTCTGAAGCATCTGCACTTGATTCCTTCAGTACATCCTAATTATCATCCTACAGAGTAAAAAAATGTTGAATTATTCATAAAATTTAAATACCAAAGAGTTCTAGAGACCTACGGTCCAATAACCTATATGTAACAAGATTGAAGGTTACAGCTGAAAGTGGATTTCTCTAAGACAATGCCCATAACTTTTGTAATGGTCCATAGGAAAAATTTTGCCATACAATGTCTTTTATGGATTTGCACTTGCTCAAATGCTATCCAGAATAGTGTCAACGATAGACACCATTTGGACCGTTTCTCTGTCCACAATTCTGAAGTTTCTCCCAACATTCATCTGATATACACACAACACAGTACAGATATCAACTTGACAAGAACACAAGTTGAATTGGTTAAAACTGTTATACATTTGAATGAATTCCAAACTTAATAGCTTTGGAGATCTATTTTTGTACTATAAATCCTTGCCAGTCTTTCAACATTGTAATGGCGTACCTCGCTTTCTGATCCAGAGCTGCTATCTTCTGTATCTGACGAGTACGAGTCAGTTCCATCACTATCGATCACAGGAATTGGATCGAAACTTTCCAGAAATTCTTCAATGTTTTCCTCGTCACCCTAAAGTCAAGCAAAAGGATAAAATATATTCCAGCCTTTGTAGGTTTGATATTGACATGTAGGCAATGAACATGCATCAAAGAGTACATATCGCAGATTACGATCAGCAACATAAGAGACATTTTCAAAGGGATAATTTCCTATTTGTAGAAAATTGAAACAGCAGGATGACTAAATTCTACAACTTTCTAGCTTACATAATTGTGTGAAAATGATTTGACATACATTGTAATATAAGACTTATATAATCTTAAGTTCTTAGAAGCCGAAGTTCTGATCTTAGCGCCGTAGTTAATTTACTAAAACAGTTTCAGGTCAAAGAACTTTATAGCTTTGTACCTTAGTCGATGTTCATTTTTCTTGATCACTTCCAGACAGCAAAAATTCGTTGGCATAACCATCATCATCACAGTATTCATTGCCCGATCTGTCTTCAACAATGCACTCTTCTTTGTCGCGATCACTGTCGCTAGAGTCACTATTCGTACTCGAATCGCTTTCGTTAATTCTTGATTTCTTAGCCGTTGACGGCCCTTCGATGGATTTCATCGAATCCCACAAGCCGTATAACTTAAGGTGCTGCTTTACCTTATAACTTGATTGCACTGCTTCACCTTTGCAAATGGTGCAAAAACAGACTCGAGAAGGCATTGAATCGACAACAAGGCCCTTGTGGGTTCAAGTGATGGTTCAAGCAATGCGCAGGCCCAAAAGCCGAGTTTACGGTCGTTTACCGAATCGTTTACGACGATGAGCCGAAGCCAGTCGACTGCGAGGGCTCATGGGATACTCTGTATCATGTGACTTCTGATGGGGAAGAGGCGGTTTTTTTGGAGTCAAATCTTTGGATTCGCTTGAAAATTCACTTTCAATAAATCTGATGCCATGGAGCAGATCTTTTCTGGTTTCCAATCTGCCGACAAAGATCGCATCTTGGAGGTTCTACTGAATGAAGGGGTAAGTTCTTGTTGATGAAGAAGCGTTTATAACATTTGTCTCAGTCGACGAACGAAATGTACACCACAGATCGCACGCTTAAAGCGGTTTCGTTTAGTCCTTGAAAATACTGTAACTTACATTCGATTACTTTTTTTATAGCTTTCATTCAATCCTTGTTCAACATCATAAATTAGTGTCCTGACTTTCCTAACGTTTTGATCGCCACAGATTGATGATCTAGAGACTCTCGAAGCAGCGAGAGAAGATGACCTTCATCGCGCGGGTCTCAAAATGGGAGACATCATAAAAATCCGCCGCGTGTTTCAAGCAAGATCGAAAGAAAGTCCCCTGAGCAGCTCACTATCGAGCTTATCAGAGACGGGGTCAGTGGACATAACTCCCAACTCAAAGAAGTCTCCCACGCAAAGTGTGAGTGTACTTTCAATAACGATTTATATTTTCCCGCCTAAACGACATCCTTGACCCTTGAATATAATTTCATTGATCGTGAATAAGTGCAGAATTTAGGGCCAATTTCCTAGGTATATTTGTTGAGGTGGCTCGGCCCCATTCTTTGAACAATCACTATTCTTTAATTTTTATAGAAATTCGATTCAGTAAAACCTGTAAACAACATGTGTCGGAACTCTTTGAAGAACGAGGTATGAAACAATAGGTACTATTGTCGTTCAACATGTTACAAATAAAGTTGCGGGGTATTCTGCAGTTTAGCCGTTTCTTTTATTTTTTCAAAGTGCTTCTAATCACTTCTTATAACCCACATTTAATTTGTATTTTTGTTAAGTTACATAAAGTAAATGTATTTTAAGATTGAACTGATTTTCTTTAAATTTATTTCAGGAATTAAATACCCAAGCACCGAATGCAACTGAACATCTGAAATCCGATAGCTGCTACAGCTCAGAGGAGTTGCTGGCAAAGCCAACTCCAAGAACAAAGTGCACCAAAGCACAAATTTACTTCAGGGTGAATATTATTTTGATATTATATTTTCAATCCATTTTTAAACAGTTCCACTTAACTTATTAAGTCAGCCAATTACAAAACTTCCCGAGTTAATTGTCCTCTTCAATTCATAGCCAATAAAAGCAGTAAAAAGCAATGAAACAATAATATACTGGGGCGGATCCAGGATTTTTTTTAGGAGGGGGTGCACCCGTCTCTTGCTCTACTTTAACACCAATAACCCACATTTTTTTTTGCAGAGTACCAGTTGAATTAGAAAACCGCAGGTCATCTCAGGGAGGAGGGGGGTGCACACCCCCTGCACCCTCCCCCTTGATCTGCCCCTGATATAGTGACAAGGCCTTACTTCTATTAGCACAAAAAATTTAGAGAGGATCATATGGTAATTATGAATGAGCTTGAAAAAAGAAATTATATCTTATGTTTAGAACTTGATTCGAGACTGTGCAAGACAAGCCAAGATTTGGGATAAAGCATACACCCTCCCATCCATACCTGATGGAAAATGTAACAACTTTTTTCAACTGGTAAGTGGATCTTGGCATGGTAATAATACATGATATAAACTTTGCAAAATACTTCAATGTCAATTTACATTAACGTGAATACGGCACCTGAGCAGGAGGGCAAGTGGCTTCTTTTTGCAAATACCATATATAACACTTAACAATAGTATGCGCCAAGCTCAAGGGTCCTTTGAGATTAGAGATAATTCTAATACTTATTTTTTCTTTATACCTGGAAACAGATTGGTACAGCTGCTCCACAACTTGAAGGCCATAGAGCTGATGTTAAAGCACGCCTTGCCATTACCCTTCAAAACAAACGCAAATACCAGCTGGATTTGAAATTGGGGAAGAGAAAGAGGAAGAATGGGTAATTAGAAGTAACCTGTTTTGATGATTCAACTCCTTTCAATAATTTCACCTCCCTTATTTTAAAAGCATCCCAAAAAATCAATGAATCTGGACAAGTCCCTTTGTCTTTTATCTATGCTTGTCTATTTTGTCAATAATTGTTAATTATTACCCTTCTGACATGTATTCTCGCTTCAGCAACAAGGGCACAGAAGTGGAACATGAAACGTCCATTGTTGGATTTTTACAAACAAAAGCTGCACATAGTCAAAGCAGGTAATACTGGTTATTTTAAAACTCCTCCCAAGTTGTTCTTAACCTTGTTAAAGGGGCAGTAACTGTATCATGATGGCAAAACTTGAAAATGTTGGGCCGATGTTTTCAAGTTTGATTTGGCAAATTAAAAAAGGCTGTTAAGAAGTGGAGGTATTTGTTCAATAAAAAATTCTGTTTTGATAGCTGGAAGAAAGAAAAAAATCACTTTTAACAGCGATAAGTCCAAAATTCCAGTGAAAGAATAGTGAACAGTGCCGTGCGTGGAACCTCATGATACTGCCCCTTTAATATGCATTTATGCCACAAAAAAGCATGGCACAGATAAGACAATTACAGAAGCAGTATCTGTTTAAAGGATAGAGAGGCAATTGATTTCACAGAATTTTGAACATGATCTGTTTGCTATTATTGTTTTCTTCCCCTTTCCAAAAAGCAACAACTACTGTAAAAGAAGTGATGAGATTGTGCATGCAGCAGAAGTGATTCCAGGTGATTCAAAAAGCAACAACTATGGTAAAAGAAGTGATGACACTACATGCCGCAGAAGTGATTCCAGGTGATTCAAAAAGGAACAACTATGGTAAAGGAAGTGATGACACTGTACCTGATCAGAGGTCAGCATTTGCCAGTGGGTAAGTTGCTAACCTACATGTAATCACTTTTAAAATTAAATAAGCTGTTTATGGTCAGGTTTAGCCTGTTTCTATTAACCAAAGTTGCAAATTAGAATAGAATGGGAAAGAAATTAAAACGTTTTTTTGGAATTCAATGTGAGCGTGCTAATATGCGGGGAAGCCATTATTGCTGACTTTAAAGACTTTAAAAAGTCATGAACTTACCGTATTTATTCACTTATAAGGCGCACCATTTTTGCCGAGAAAATATGTTTGTTCGATCAGAATCTGCTCAAAACTCGGGGTGAGTCTTATAACCGAGTATTTTCACGCAACAAAATATAATTTTTCCAAATTTCCCTAATAATCAATGCTAAACTAACATAGGTATGTAAATACCGGTAAATACTGGTAAAGGAATAAACAAAAGACAAACAATGTTGATCATTGACTTTATCTGATTTGTTGGTTCTAAAAACAACCGGGGTGGTTCTGAAAAGAACCGTTTGCTTGGAAGCTCAGCTGAGCTCAGCTACTCGTCGTCCTCGGCTTCGCTGTCTGTCTCGAACTCGTTGTCTATCGGCTCTTCTGGCTCTTCTGTTTCTTCTTCCTCCTCGTCCCAAACTGCATCATCTTCAGTTCCATCGAGAGAATTGTTGATGCCACTGGAATTGACGGATCTTGTTATCAAATCACCTGGGATCTCTCTCCATGCTCGATCGATCCACTGCAACACTATCTCTTTACTGGGCGCTCACTTCTTTCCGGAAGGCGTGTAGGTGAACAAGCCGTTAACCATCCAGGCTCCGTACTGAGCACGGACCTTTGCTTTGAAAGGCTTGTTGATACACTTATCTAGGGGCTGAAGAACTGGAGTGACGCCACCGGGAATTACGGCAACATCGATGTTCCGTCTGTCAAGTAGATCTTTAACTCCATCCGTTAAATGGGCACGGAAGGAATCCCAAACGAGAAGTCCTCGACGCTCAGGCGTAAATCTCAGATTCTTCCGAATCCACTCCTTGGTTCCTATAAGTTAGAAAAAACACTCTGATTAGACTACTGTTAGAGACCGTTACAACAAATTGACTTTACAACAAATTTAACAAACTACAAATGCTAAGCGAACCTGCTTAAAAGCACATGCTTGAAGTTATTGACGTCAGAAACAATCGAACAAATTCCTAACCTCGCTCCCACGAAATAACGCAAACTTGGCTACAAATCGTTCAAAGAATATTATGGCCACGGTTAAATACTCCTAAAACGATAAAGGAAAAAGAACAAACCTTCTTCGTCCATCCAGGCCTTCTTGTGTACAGAAACCTGCATTCTCCTAGGTATCTCGATTCGCAGCTGACGAACGCCTTTAAATATCACCTTCGGTGGAAGTTTCTCACCATCTGCCTTCACTGCTAGGACGACCGTGAAACTCTGTTTATCACCTCCGCAGGATAAGACTGGCACTGTTCTGTTTCCAGTGAACTCCACTGTTCTTGTGGCTGGCAACTCGAATCTCATCGGGGTTTCATCCATGTTTAGGATTTGGCTGACCTCGTAGCCGCAACGCTACGAGTATTGTTTATAAATGTAAAAACGGATCAATTAGTATTCATAACTTAAAACACTGTTTCCTGCGAAGGATGACTTGAGTGAAATAAAAGGTGTGACTTTTATGCTATTGTCCATGTGTGACTTTTCCGCTTTTGTTTTTAGAATGAAAGTACCGTAATTAACGGTAATAACTTTTGAAAGCAAATTGTTGCAAGTGCAGCGAACATGGTCAAAATTTCCCGTAATTGTGAGTGCGCCTTATAACAGGGTATTTAGGTGAAATTTTCATTTTGCTTACTTGTTACAATCGTCTTCGAAAGTTCAGGGTGCGTCTTATAACCGAGTGCGCCTTATAAGTGAATAAATACGGTAAATTATTATTTTGATTGCTTGTGCTGCATTGATAGAGAAGAAGTCATTGTCTTCAAAACTGTGGCAAAGACAGTACAGCTGGCCAAAGCCATTTACCTTGGCCCGAATGATACAGCGGATAAAGATGGTAATGTTCCTTCTGTCTATCTTTAATTTACATGTAGTAGTCCCTCCTGTGAATCCTTTCGTAAAGAACAATAATTTCAGTGGAAGCTGCCATATGTTGAATGGCCAGAAATATATTTTGCTCTTTGTAACATGTGACTATAATTTAAATTACCTCATGAAGTGTACATGCATGTTGCAGGTAAAGTCCATTCTCAGGTTGAATCAGTATTCAATCTAGGTTAAATGTGTACCCATCACACTATTGGCTATATGTATCTTAGTGCTAGCGGTAATGGTTAGCTTTGTGTTAGAGTTAACTAGGGTTAGGGTTATCTTACCTAGATAGAATACTGGGTACACATTTAACCTAGATTGAATACTGATTCAGCCTGAGAACAGATTTTACCTGCAACACACATTACAAACATGCAGACATATCTGATAAATTTAATAATGTACACGACATATTCAAATACATTGTGTATCCTTTAAACTTTTTTTTACTTTTAGAAATGTATTCAATGTTACAAATGAATACAAATTATTTATCACCAAGCGATGAGGAAATCTCATTACCTGCTGAAACTGAGGGGGAAACTACACTTAATGACCTTCAGGTAATCATAATATTACATTTATACATGTTAAAAGTTGTTAATTAAGGCTGCTTTTTTTGGGGGGGGG
>JAEMPF020015884.1:0-2500 GCA_022496165.2 Catalaphyllia jardinei
TGACATAGCTACCAATGCAACATCTATACCGCAGCCCAAACAACTGTGGGCTCTTAAGTTTTCCAATGTTGTCATCATGTTTACATGGCACACGGCTCGGCTTAAACGTGATGTTGACATGGTGCATGCATATGGCTGGGCTGAACACAAAGTTGATGGTTACGGTTGATATGGAAGCAGTTTACAAGGTACAACGTCCGAAGCCAGTTTTGTACGATTCTCTGGAGCCGATCGAGATATGCACTGCTTGGGCTAAAAACACGCGAAAGATATTTGACAGCTTTAAATGTAATGTTTCATTAAAAAAAGATTTTGTTTACAAAAGTTCTATCTCATTTCTATGTTGTTTGTTTTGGGAAAGTGCACTTCTGTAAACATAGTCACATCAACACACCTGACCTACTTGCGAATTGGCACCCGGTTTTGCTGATCGATAAGCGGGCTTGACAATCAAAGTTGCTAAAACAGAGTTTACGAGGCTGTGTTTTAAGGAATTACTTGTTAGGCAGTCATTTATTTTTGTTCTGCAAGGCATTCGCTTTTTTCCATTGAAAGTAGCCGATTAAACTGTCGCATCATTGAATCTATTTTCGATATGAGTTTAGTTTATTTACATACATGTACGCTTGTTCAGTCGTTCATGTCACGAAAATCTGCTGCTTCAAATTTAGCTATCTTGATTTTTCGTTTGGTTACCTTGATAATCATAAAAATTACAATTTCCTCGATTGTGATTGGTTTAAAAAACTCCTATTTTTCCACTAATTCACTTGCCAAGTTGTTATCGGACAGTTTGTTATTGGACACTTTGTTATTAGACAGTTTGTTATCGGACAGTTCAATAGGCCAATCACATTTGAAGTTGTAGTTTAAGTCAACCAGTCACATTCAAAGTTGTAATGACGTGCGTGCGCGTGCTTGTTTTTGGCGCCTAATTACCTGTAGGAGGTTTTTTGTCTCTTTTGTAGGTATTTTAATGCGTAATAAGACTTCGTTCCGTCCAATTCGGTCTGTAATCATACTCGTGATTAACAAATCAGACTCCCGCTTCCCAGTCGTCATATTTTGTTATCACTCCGATGATTACAGACTGAATTAGTCTCCACTCAGTCCTATTACCATTACAAATTCGCTACTTCGAATTTCGCTATCTCAAATTTTCCAAAAAAAGAATGAGAATTTTTCACTGTGAACCCTACGAAAAATCGTTTGAAAATTCGATGACTTTTCGTGGAAAATTTGCGAGAACAAAGGACCACTTTCGATGAATTTCGTTTGAGTTACTTTTGCACAATACTGTATATAGATTTAGGCCAGCTTAAAAGTGTAGCTCCTTGGCCGGGTTGTTCAGTGCACAATTGAGCAAACCCAGAAAAGGTAGAATGTTGGTTTGAGTTTTGTAACTTTGCAGTGAGGTTTTCTGTTTACTGTTTGACTTTCTGTTTTAGTTTCACTTTATAATAACCATATACTTAAAACAAAGGAGCAAAAAGCATTTATATAGAAGAAAAAATTATAATTTGAATAAATTTTAATCCTGGGCTAGCGTTAACAGGCTTCCAAACAAGCCTACCCTGTTTGCAACAAGTTAACTGGACATGAGCCCACGATCCAATCCAAAAACCAGCACTTGGTCAGGGGTCAACTTCAAAAAACATGTGACCTCGATGAGCTGTACACTTGAGCCCGCAATATAATCATGTGATACTGGTCAGCAGATACCTTGTTTTAACAGGTGTCAATAGATCATAACATGGAAGTACACCATATTAAACCAAGGTTGCATGTCTCTGCATGTCAACCTATTAATTGGAGTATGGCTGCCACGTTGCACGACTCCATCATCATCGTCATCGTCCTCGACATTGTGCGTACAGGCCCATGAGCAATGCCGCTGGCCATGACAACCACAAGAAAATCAACTCATGGGTTTCCTTCTCCTTCCTGTATGGGGATGGAGCTCTGCTTGGCGGCCCTTTGGGCCGCCAGAGCTCCGCTATGATACACCAAAGACATGCATTGCACCTTTCAGAGAGTGATAGCGTTATTAAAGGATGGTGCCTACTTTTGTTAGTGTGCACACGTTCTGCGCATCGCGCAAGCCATGGTTTAAGCACGCGTGCGCTGGGTTTGATATTGACGCAGTCAACTACGCCACCAAGAAAACGACTAATATCATGGAAAAAATTAAAGAAAAATTTTCCTACTGTGACCAAATCAATTTAATGAACTTGTACCTAAACCAGGAAGACCAGAATAGCAGCATATTGCTAATAACTTACTGTTAACGTCTTCCAGCTAAAAACCTAGCTGTTATCTTTTGAAAATTACACTGAAAAAACATAAACCTACAGATGGCATAGTGCACGTGCAAAAACGCAAATGAAGAAGCTAGTGGAAAAAGGGGATAAGTGACGTTTTTGGTTGTTTCTGTTTCTCGCTCCAAATTAGCTGAATTTTTGCATGTGGCCTTCATTTCAGTTGAAAAACATTGCCCCAT
>JAEMPF020015884.1:5000-16305 GCA_022496165.2 Catalaphyllia jardinei
GGCGGCTACTTATTGAACTTTCCATCTCCTTTTTCCTAGCTCTGTTAATGTAACTTGAGTGGCAGTATTCGCGACGGCATGTTTGGTGTACCTTTTGAACAGTTTGTATGGGGTCATTGCGCTCTCTGCTTCCTTGGTTAATTCCCTCACTTCCCTTTCACGAAGATTTAAGACATCGTTTACATTATCACGCGATTTTTGGCAAATCGTGCAAGTTATTTCTTCATCCATTTTAAAATTCTTTAACGTCTAAAAACAATAAGAATGGAAATCAGATTGTGCCAAGCATACTTAGCACACCTTGCCATCCTTTTGTTGGTTCAATTACGTAGCGTTTAAAACAATAATAATAAAAAAAATCAAATTCATCAAATTAAAAAAAAAAACACAAAGAAACAAGTAAACAGACTTTTTCCCCCAGACTTTGCTAGAAGTCATACAAGTTTTTTTTTCTTTTTAACAGTTCTATATTTCTTTTTAATTTTTCCTGCGGACTTTAACAGGGTTGACAGTTGTTCGCGGGAAAAAAGAGAGTTATAGACCATGAATAATATGTAAGGAAAGAACTAAAACGTGACTGTGCTCTTTTTTCAGAGCTGCCACCTTAAGGCTGTTGTAGTTACAGATTGCTTTAATATCTAAACGTTTTAATTGATAAATGTTTTACAAATACCTCTTCTCTATGGAAAAGCTATGTATGAAGACTTGACATCGGAGTCTCGTACACTACTATACGTTTTGATATCTTCTCTCTTGTCTTTCCGTCGTGTAAACATCAGACATCTGGAATTAAATATTTCCCAAGTTTGCAATGCCTTTTTAATTTTTAGGGAATAGGAATTACGCGTCTTTATCTTCGCAGTCCATGAGAGAGCATCGTTTGAGATGTTCTCAATCGCGGTGCAAGTTTTATTCATGAGAGTACACTCGTGACCCTCCACGGGAAAACAGGTAAAAAGGTGATGACACGGGCACGCTATTTTAGCACGGTAGACAAAAGAAAATTTCTGTAACACGCTAACAGCGTGTCACAATGCACGGCTCATTAAAATTTTCTTTTATTTGATATCGCACGGTAAAAACAAAGGAACGTGTTCATTCTAACAAAAAAGCGTGAAAAAATTACAGAAACAAAGCCGCGGGTAAAATGACACACCAAGCGAGTGAAATGACGCGATTTTACGCGAGCGAAATGGCACGCCGTGTCAAAATACACAGTCCATGATGTTGCTCGAATAATTATTTAACTCACCAACAGTTCCATGAAGCATCCACCTTCAGAAACTTTTTGTCTAGCTGATCTATCATCAATCTGTTCCGCACGTATGCTGCCCAGTGTTTCGCCGGACCGTCCCTCATCGCAATTAGAGAAGCAAGAGAAGGCCCCAGAACAACGAGAAAAGGGCCAATTCTTTTTTTTAACACTACAGGTTTAACACAGGTATAGTGATTTAAAAGCAATCTGCAGGGATCGAAATTGCTACCGATAGGTCACCAGTCCAGCTAACAATTCATTCTTGGCGACCAACGCAACGCCATTATGGCGACTACATTTCTTTGTGTTGACGATCAATGATGGTTATTTTGTCACGTATTATGTCGGTCTAGAAAATCTTATTGAAAGATCTTTGCTTCTTAAACATTCAACATAAGAAAAGAAGTCAATCCATCCTTTCGCTTTGCTGTATTGATTCTGTCTCATCGGAAAACTTCCGAATGCCTGAGCTTGTTTGAAATCGCCCTATAATGCCTTGCAAACCCTTGATCTACGTCATGTATGCCTACATATTGTTCTCCTCCTGAGTATCTGATCCGAAAATAACTTTACTGAGTAGAAACACTTCAAAAGGCACTAACTATTACATTTTAGCTGATCTATTTTCTTTTATATCGTGATGCATTTTTCTTTTTGGCCACTTTCCCCTAAGAAGGTTCCATTATTCCTCGCATTGTATTCGCGTGAATATCCAAATAATTTTCTGCCAAAAACTGAAATGGCAAGACAAACTGAAGGAACTTGAGCGATATGTTTTCACTTCAGTAGTAGAAAGAAAAACTCCCTAGCCATGGTAATGTTTTGGTAACGTGGGGAAAATACATTTACTGATCTTTGCCACTTATTTTTTCATGTCGACCACAGGTAAACATCCATTTTTGTCAAAGCTCTAAGTTCATTATCAAACACGGAATACAACAAAACGTCACCTGGTGTTAATTTATGTTCGACTGATCAATTAATAAGTTAAACTAAAAGTTTACAGTGAAAATAGTGCTTCCCAACAAATGAACGCTAATCTGCAAGAAACCAGAGTGGAACTGACTGTAAGCAAACAGATGGAAAGACCAGTTTATTTGTAAACACACATTTCTTAAGATACCAATAAAATTTATTATCTTACAATTTCCTTTTGAGAGAAAAATGAAGATTCATTTGAAAAGCTAACTGAATCAACACGCAACAACACGTATCCTGTGAACCAAAACTTTAGTTTCCACACGTCAAGGTTAAATGAGATGAAGTTATCACTTTTCAGGTATTGTCAATTACATAGTGTTCTTATTTTTTCATAAGATTTGTGTACTAAAAGTTTGTTTGTTTCTGCAGCCTGCGAAGTACAGTTCTTCTTTTACCTCGACATTTTGTATTTATTCGCGCTTTCACAGTCTCCCACTGGTCGGTAAACACTGGTGAATCAAACTTCTGGCGAAGCGCTGATACCAGGAATCGCAGCTTCAGGTCATCCAGCGGCCTGTATCCATTAGAACCTGAGGTGTTGCCATTCGCTAACTCTTCGTCCGTAAATAAGGCGTCAACGCATGCCATGGCGGTGGTGATGACTTGAGACCCCATGAAAACCATTGCTTCCACTTTCCGCCTCTGCTCGTCTGTGGGTCCACTGCAATATGTAACCTGTACGTTCTGGTTTACATTGGACAGTGGCGATCGCATCGGGAAGGAAGGTGCATCATTATTCTGGCTGCTTAGAGTGGCTCTAGGTGGCTGGGCTTGACTCTGGCTTGCACTGACAGGGATATTTTGAAGAACTGGATCCTGGGCAAAACAAGGTGGATTGACGGGTTCTGGAGGTGGTGGTGTCTCTAACACAGCCCGGATGTCAGCGCTGTCGAACGGCACAACGTCGCTGAGTGAGTCTGAGAGGATGCCTTCTCCTAACAGTGGAGTACTTGTGTGTTTTCTCTCGTCTCTAGTCTTCAGGGCAGTAAGATCCGCCACTATCTTCGTGAGCTGTCTCACTTGTTCCCTCAGGTCCTCCACTACGACAGCCGAGAAGTCCGTCTGCACTCCTTTTTCCGATGTCAGTTTGGAATCAGCGGTCTCCTGTCTGTCACACTGGATGGCTGCTTCTTTTGTACGTTTTTTAGCCTTCTCCTTGCTGAGACGCTGCTGCTTCAGATGCTCCTCTCTTTTCGTTTGCTCAGCCAAGAACACATTCAGTTGCTCGACCTACAAACAAGTAAGACTAACGTAAATACAATAGTTCGATATGTTAAGCTCGACCAGGTAAGGTGGCGGAACACAGTTTTCAAGTGCCTATGCCATCAATAAATACACTGCGTTCAATTACAGAGAAAAATAACACAGATAGTGCGAGTGTTGAGTAAATAAAATGATCGCTCTATTGATGGCATGTTTGTTTTTTGAAATCCTTGTGCACGCGCTAAATTGCATCAGCAAAAACACGCGCGAAAACTGTGTTCTGCCACCTTAAACGAGCCAAAAAAGGAACTAGCATAGTTATTGGCTTAAATTTATGAGCCCGAATTTGATACGAGCAGTTAAATGACTTGGCTACCACTCACATACGAACAACGTAGTAGATTTATACTAAAGCAATTAGATTATTCGCTCTCGATTTCTATGCGCAATAGTTGACTCAGGCCGCACCCTCGTCAACTATCACGCGATACAAAACTCAAGCTCACAGAAGGTTCCTCATTTCTCCGAATTTTTAAATGAACATTCAGAAACAAGTGAATAAACAAAATTCCCAAGAAGACTCAAAGGAGGACATTTATATACGGTTTCTTGAAGGAAACTGTTAAGCGCGCGTGCACAACTGTAAATGTCAAATTGATAACGCGAATTCTCCGAAGTGTAAAGCTTATAATAATACTAAGACCAGAAATAATTGGAGCCGTCATTTGAAGGAAATCGCAGTTAGAATTCTACTAATTTAATTAGATTATTCTATCACTCATTATAATGCACCACTGAATTTTCTCCGATTCTTTAATATTGGTTTAAATTGATCACATAACGCGACAGCGTTTATCCGTGGAGAGACACTAGCAGCCCTTAAAGCCCAGCCGAGGAAAATTCCCGTACGGAGTACAACATGATTTTTGAACTGGCGGAAGAAAATTTAGTGGTGAACAGTAAAGACAAATAGAGTGTTCATGTGTCGGAACTATCGGTCTAATAATTTCTATAATGATGCATTACCGAGTGAAAATTCTCTCTATTTGTCGTTCTGTAAATGTCAGCAAAGAGCGAGAAATGGGCAAAGGATACATAAAACGGCTACTGAAACGAATTTCTAACTCTTCTGCTTACCTCATCATTTGATGGTTTAATTTTTTTAGCCACGCCAGTGACAGAGGACAAGGCCTCTCTAGATCTTTTTTCAACAGATGGTGGATCAAAGAACTCTTCATTCGCTGGATCTTCAATGAAAGCCTTTTCATCTGCGTTAAGTTTATCCACGTCATCTAAAATAACATGTAAAAATGAATAAGTACATAAATAAATATAGATAAGCAGAAAATAAACTTGAACACTCCAACAGAAAAATGGCATGTACACTTACCATTTACTGCAATGACCATTGCTTCCAGTAACTTGCCGCCATGCTTGATAGTTACTTCACAGTTTCTCTCTGGCACAGTCTCGATTGCTTTTTCACCATCTTTTGTTCGTAACTTTTTAGTTTCGACGACACAAGTTTTTTTGTCAACGGCAAAATAAACAAGGGTTAACTTTGGAACTTTGGTCAGATTTCGTAAAGACATTTCTGCAACTTATTTTCAACTCTGGAGGAAGGTAGTAAGAAACAAGTTCTTTGATTGGGAAATAAACTGATAACCCTCTTGCTTTATATGATTACACCAGAAGGTGATTAGCAATAAGCCAATCAAAACATAGCCTTTCAACGGTTCGCGGAAATGTTGACAATAGGTGCTATTTTTTTCCTTTGTTTGGCTGCAAGAGCGGTAGAGTTTGAAATGACAATGCCGATTAGTTTTTTTAGCAAAGTTGTAGTGCGTCGCCTTGCAAGTTTTTTAAAGAACTACCATTCCCATTGTGGCTCATGATTACATTGATTGGTTACAACGCTCCAAGATTAAACTGGTTTCGTGAAACGAAAACCAAACGATTTTTCTCAATCATTTAAACAAAAACCTAGCTAGTTGGAGAACTATGGTCAATTACTGGATTTTGTTTACAAAATTAAAATTAAATTCTGTTGAACGCACTTTTCAAACAGCTTTCGTTCTCGCTAGTTTCTTTTCTTGTTGAAGAAAAAAACAATAAACAAACTTGTGATGCCTGTTTATTTAAGAGCGTTTAAAACGGCACTTATTGAAAAGCTTTTATTCTCACTGGTCATTTAAATAAGTTTCTAAAACCTGTGATGCGTCGGCAAGTCTTTTTTAATTGTTAAAAAATGGTATTTCCATTTTTTCTTTTACTGAAACAATGTGGAGAAGTTTCTAAGGAAACCTGTGATGCGTAGGCGTGGAGCAGCTTCAATTGTAATTCTTAATGAGCGGAAAACTTATTGTTTGCGCGGTTATCGTATTAATCGTAAGGGGTTTTATTCACAGTGGTCAGAAGAAACCCGACCTAGTGGGAGAATTGTTTGATGCACTGCAAAAAGAAGTTTTGTTTTACATGACCTAAGCGCGCGCGCCAAAAAAAAAAGAAAAAAAGTGAAGAAACCCGGCCCTTGCAGACGAGAACTAACGAAAAAGGAAAACTGTTCACACGCTAATACAATTATCCTTTTGTGAACTTCTTGGGCTGTGAGCAGTCTATTTTGTGCTTAAGTCAAAAGGGAAGGACGCTAAAAATAGTGAAAGAGCGCGTTGCATGAACGGCGAAGCCGTGAGCTACGAGTAGCACTGGCTCTTTATTGCTCGTGTAACAGGCTTTTTAATTTCATTGTGATTGGGTTCATTCCCACTGTCTTCATAGCGAAACAAGAGACTGGTTACAGTCGACGAGCGGCTCTACACACGGGAGGTTATAAAAAGTGTGAGAAGTGCGAGCCACGGTTAAACTCAAAGCGCAAAGCGAAAACCAGCGAAAATATGTCTACTTTGTAAAATACAAAGGAAGAAATGATTCTAGTCATATCTTATACATTGTAAAGCTAGGCAGGTAATAATTATGCTTAAATTTAGTCAGAAAGAGACAAACAAATATAAAGGATGCTTTTTTATTTACTGAAAACTTCTTGTAATACATAACTAACAGTGTTTCTAAGTCTTGCTCCAGCCAACACAAACGATAAATAAGTAGTAACTCCTAGGTCAAATTCAATGTTTTTAATCGGAAACTACTGGTGCAACTAAGTTCTCAGTGCCATCACGGCAAAATTCCCTTATCTCTCTATAAAGGTACGTGGCACGTTCTCTGCTTATCCCTTGTGGATTGACAATGGCTGGGAGCTGGCCTGGTTGAGGAAGCTGGTTTTCGTTTCGGAGGAGGTTTATTGCGCTTTCTTCGGAAAACCAATGTCGTTTGCAAAACACAGTTCCGGGGAAGTTCTTGTCAAATCTAAAGTGGTAGTAAGACTTAATCTGTGGTACTTTCTTGAAGTATTGCTGAAGGTAAGTGACCCAGTCATAAGTAGGGACACGAACAGTCCCGTTGTGGAGTCCAACAAGTTCAGCCTTATTTACAACAGCAGATTCCTCCACAGCTCTGGCAATGTCAAATAAAGATGAAATAAAAGTACGCCTCGTTTTTTGCTTTACTAAACCAAAGCACCAGTCAGGAGCAAATTTCGTATGCCCAGGAAGTAAGAAATGATAATTAACAGTATTGTGAAGTCCGCTCGTTACGCGCCACAAATAATACCACAAGAAGGCTGAATTCTTGTTTTGTGCTCCGCAATTGTCGGCGTGCAGTTGAACATTAGTTTCGCCCAGTCCATGGCGTTCAAAAAAGTAATGCACATAAGAAATTGTGCTGTTCGCACCCTTGCCAGTCAAAACATTTTCATCAATAAGAAAGTTTACTTGGCGAGGAATTGCTTCGCAACAGATGCCAAAAAGCGCACATTTTCTAGGTGTCTTGAAATAAATTGGTCCTGGCTGGTTGGGATCTGAGGGGTAATGAAGCTGTTGCGCGTAATCGTAGGAGTAATGTACAGTTCCATGGAATGAGCAAGGTGCGCGTGTTTTGTTAAAGTCAACTTCTTTGAGAAAATGTTGAATGTGATGTTTGGATTCCTCGCAACAGCTCTTGTAATGTTCTCGCTCTCCAGAGGCGAGGCGAAGGTGTTCCTGTTGGGTTCTCACGGCTTCTGCTTTTTCCGCTTCGGGTAAATTTGCAGTTCTGTGAATCTTATTGTTGTTTCTCTGGCACGTCCAACATAAATCAGTAGCCGGTCGCATGATCAGGATAAATGGGCAGAGCTGGTTCCATAAGTCACAAAATTTGGAATAGCCTACTGAGACTTGACCCATGCTCGCACAAATATCCGCATACCGTCTCCAAAGCCCATGTTTAGTTAGATTTGATGGTAGCAGCTTGACATCTATTCGCTTAAAACCAGGTACACGTCCAGGGAGAAGGAAGGCTTGTTCTTCTGCTGTGTTTTTGATAAATTTTACGACCTGTTCAACTGTTTCGGCAGAGGATGCGCTGCTGGGCAATCGTTTTGCATTTCCATGGACACGTAGAGTTAAGCCATTTTTCCGATAGTGTCTGACCAGGCTGTACAATCGGTTGTTGTGGATGCCATGTAAAAAGAGAAACGTTTTCATGCAAATTCTTTTCCCATGATAAAAGTATGCCATTCTTGCATGCTGCCGATTTTTTTCCACTCTGCCAGAGATGCTTGTGTCATTGCAGCTTAACGAGTTCTGTATGGTTCCTAGCAAGACCAGGTCAAGTTCTGTTGATGACAGTTCCTTGCAGTTGTTTCGAGAGTCAACGAAATCGTCTAGCGTGAGGGTAAGGCTGCAGGCTTTCTCATCCGGGCCCAATTTGCATTTACATGTTTCAGCGTAGAACTTCTGCACTTTTGCTCGTTCAGTCATGTGAACTTCCATCAGTTCCACATCTTCTTCATCTTTGTAGTCAAAGTTATCGTCTTCGTCTGCATCCTCGTCTTCAGAACTGCTATCAGAAGCCGAGTCAAATGATCGCTCTTCATCTTCACGATTGCTGAAATACGAATCAGCCAAGCTTGCCAAACGATCTAAATCTGTCGAGTCTAAATTCAAACATTGTAAGTCGCCTGTGCTGTATTCCATGATGAGCTATGCGATGGTTTCCGAGATGGTTTCGGTGAAATGATAAGAGATTTGTTTCTTTGTAACCATAGTAACAAAGTGGTATTCATAACCCATAATAAGGTCACACAAAGCTGAACCGCGAAACACGTTCGCTGAGTATACGTATATGTATTTTTGTGTTTTACAGTCAAAAAGTAATTTACGTATCAAATTTGTTCGATTTAATAATAAAAACTTTGATAGTCAAGGGTACTTTAAATAAACAACGTTTTGCCTCGAGTTTGAGAACGATTCAAGGACGTAGTTTACGGGTTCGCACCGCTTCGCAGTAGTAAGGTTATAAACTGTAATGACTTCGATATTTCTTTCCGTTTTATACTAGTTAACTAGCTTAATGAACAGTATTCTCTGCAAGATAATAATGTTGACAATTTTCTATATGTTGTTTTATGAAATACCTTTATTTTCCACATCAACAGCTTCTCGGTTAACTCCGTTGATGTGAATGCGCTTTTGGTCTGATAATAAGACTGTCATGTCCGATCTTTCTATAACTCCTTTTCAGAATAATACCGTGTCATATTGCTCGCTTTTGCCGTGTTATATCGCACTCTTAGCGTGACATCCAACACGCTCACTTGAACAAAAGCTTCCGTGTACCAAACCGTGCCAGACAATGCTACCGTGACACATATTGTTTTACCTATTTTATATGCACATATCCGTGTCAAATGTCACGCTTAGCGTGCCGTGTTATCGCACGCGTGCCCGTGTCATCACCTTTTTACCCCTTTTCCCGTGGAGGGTCACAGTCTCTTTCTGGTGCCACCTGGTTAACGGTAATTATTGCTCTAAAACTGTATTTAGGTATTTCAATTTTCTTTATTAGAACTAAACAATATTTTAGGTATTCTTGTGTGTCTCTTACCTGAGCTGAATATTGAAGAATCGCATCTTCTAGCCATTTTGCTCGACAGAAATTCAAAACATGCAGGGTAAGCACAAAGACTCCGTGAAATGTCCATGCGTAATAGCGGTGGCGTCAGCTCCTGTAAGACCGCAGACTTCTTTGAAACTCGCAAAGGTTAATTTTCCCACAGAAATTGTTATTTTATTTCAGTAAAAATACCTAATTTTCAAAATAAAGAAATTGATTTGCTAAGTTTTAAGCTAAAAAATAAAACAAAAATTATAACGCACAAACAACCAAAACAGACCACACAAAAAAGCTAAATAAAAAAGTTTACTATATATTTAAACGCGCCCAGCTAATACAGGTTTTATTCACCAACATAATATATTTCTTCACTAAAACTGAACTTGTTAGCTCGAAATTTAATTGCATTGAACTAAGTTAAAGATCTTTGCTCGTGCTTTATAAAAAAAAATGTTTAGGTCAGCCTCCTTTCCATGCACTCATAAAACGGTTCTCAGAGCTTCATAATAAATCCCGTGTTTTGGTAACTTCCCGTAATGGGATTTTTTGGGACTTTTGATATGTTATTAAGGATATATTGCAGAGTCTAAAGCCGTTGAAAAACCTTCTGTTGAAATTAGTTGCAGGTTGACCGATTTTTTTCCATAAAATGACTGGACTATACCATTGTCGAGCTACAATCCTGTAAAATATTGATCTTTTGCAATGTGTAACCTTCGAAAATGTTGATTACTGGTAAAAACCGTTAAAACTTTGATTTCAGGTTAACGTGCGACCACAAAGACGTTAATTTCACTCAAATTACAGCCAAAGGTTACTGTTGATATCAGGTCATTTATATAGACAGTTAAAATTTTGATTTCACATTATCACGCCACCGCAAGGACTTTGATTTCACTTAGAGAACAGCGAGAAGTTCATTTCACAACATGTAAGCTCAGTTGAAAGGCCTCATGCAAGAACGTCCCCTAGATGTTTTGCTAAAATCCAACAAGGCCAAAACAGGTCCAAACTTCGCAGCTGACTTTAACCCTTAGGGTTAAGAGTTCCCAGTTTTATTAGAGTTACATGTAGAATTAGGGTTACCACTTGAAACTAGGGTTAGCATTGAAGGTTAGGCTTACAGAACAAGGTTAGGGTTAGTGCTTCGGATTAGGTAGGAGTTAAGGTCAGGATACGTTAGGGTTAGTGCAGTGTTAGGCCAAGGAAAACAATCTCGACTTGCTAAATCTATTGCACGAATTGATACCTAAATCAAGTCAATGAGTAGTGCCTAGAGAAAGATTTTAAACGTTTTGCAAATTGGCTACATCAGTGATTTATAAAATGTTTCTAGGTGAAACTATTTTCTTTGCCGCTACAAAACTGCTCGTTCCATGAAATGATTAATTCTGACAACACAGGCTGCTCATGCTGGAAAAAAGTGCATGAAAACGGAAAATTTATCAGCAAAGGAACGCTAAAATACAAAGCAAAACTTACATTTGAGCTGAAGTTTTCTTCTTCCTAACCTGCGATCAGGCGTTCTTTGTCTTATTTTCTTCACGGCGGACTCGATCCTATCACAATTCAAAGTAATCACATGCTTGCAAATCCACCATACACACTCACAGAACGCTTGCTTGCCAATTTAACAAAAACACGCCTCGGTTCTTTGAGGCATGCTGGTGACTTATAGAGGGTCAAAGGCTTAATGATGCCAAATCTCTTACCAGGCGGGTGCAAATATTCCTTGAATAAGCTTCGAATATCGGTGGAAATAACGAACAAACTCTGCTTGATTAACAGGTAAGCTCTGAATAATCGATGCTTTGCGTGCCAAAAGCTGACTTCACAATAGACAGATTAAGCTTGAAGTTACGTCAAACAGCGAACGGC